>JAHLGO010021109.1:2304738-2339831 GCA_020615895.1 Ceriops decandra
ATTAATGTTATTAGAATGAATCAGTATGGTTTGGGGTGAATCTCAGCGACATATTTGGATTAATGTATTATTTCTGTTAAAATGGACCTTTGAGCTTCAACCAAATGTGTAGGTAGTCATGAAGGATGAATCACACCTAAATAGGACAGGCTTTCCATGTTATTCTGATTGAAATTAATCTCTGACTAGAGCCGAGAGATGATGAATCTCCGGCAGAAGCCTAATCTCCACACTTAACTCTTGATGCCTTGATGCGATGGTTTGCCTCCAAACAAACAAAACAGATACAAGTTTCGACTCCCTCCGAATGGATTTTCTCAAAATGAATGTTAAATGGTTTGACTAAGGGAAAACCAGACCCTGGCAGCATTGGTGGTAATTCTTAGGGATTCTCATGGATACTTTACTTGCTTGTTCTTCTGCTTTGTAGAAGTCATTGACTCTAATCATACAAAAATGCCGACAATTCTAAAGGCTATAGAATTGATGACTTCAAAAATGACTTCAAGCGTATGATCTTCATTTTAAAGTGATTTAAGTGTTGTCCTTTACTTGACTAAATCAAAAGGATCAACACCCTTGGAAGTTGAGAGTGACTTTTTTTTTTTTTTTTTGTTTTTTGAGAGAGAGCCTCTAAATTTTTATGTATTAATGATAATTGGTATCTTAAGCATATTAAGAAGAGCTCTGAATTCATTGTGGACGACTTAGGAAACAAGGTATTATTATACATACAAATCTCGTTATTTAATTCTAATCTTGATTTTTCCTAACTTCCCTTACCGTATTGGATTTGTTTTTATCTTTCCGCTTATATTTACTCTATCAAAAAATATTACCGGTAGTCATCGAGTATTTCTCAACTGCCTCATATCGCATATCTACGAGAACAAAAATAATGAGGTCATCTAGAGAGAAAATTAGTCTCATTTAATTTGAATATTTTTTGAAAAACACCTCAGTCTCGATTAAATCGAATAATGTCTCGACAATACCCTTGTCGTAAAGATTTAAAAAAAAAAAAAACAGAGAAGAACAATTCGCAAAATCTGCACTAAGAATAATAAAAATAAAAAATTTAACTGGTCATGTTTATCTCGTAGGTAAGGATAGATGGTTGGTTGCTGGACCACCCTGACCATTCTAATCAAAACCATCATTCACTCTCTTTCTACATCTCTCTTGATCATTTATTGCTATGGCACTTCAGCTATCCGAGTTCATGGGAGCGACAGAGTCCCCATTACCATTCCCCTTTAAATTGGATCATCCGGAGATAGAAAAAGGGGTCCCTTGACGCGGGGATGCACAAACCAATACCATAGAAAGTTTAGCTCTAGTTGATATGGCCTTTCCACATCATATGCTCATTTATTTTCAGAAGATAGTATTGGAATCTTTGGGGCAAAAGTTGTTACGAAAATCTTCTCAAAGCTGACAAAGAAGATTCCTAGTTGGTCACTTTCAAGATCCTCGCTGGCTGAGTGGACCTGCCTTAGCCGAACCAGTGGGCGACATTCCAGTGGTCGTTCACGCTGGACAATTGCTCATTTCTGGCACTTCCTTAGATTCTTCATCCCACTCAATGGAAGCACTCCCTTACATTCTTCGCGTGATTAATGGGTCCAACTTCAATTCCATCCAGTACTCAACTTTCTAGAAATGTGTAGTCATATCATGTCCTAGAAAACAGTCATTAATGCTAGAGTTATAAATGCGGTTACATATGTTCTCATGCAAATTTCTCTGGTTTTACTTCAAGCAAAGATACTATTTTGACATAAAAATGGAATTAGCTGGTTGCCTGTCAAAATCCCGCACCATTTATTTTGTTATTCACACAAACCAATCTCTAGTCTCTTTTACCCTAGTGAATAATGGGAATATAGCCGTTTTTACACTAGGTTTTCTTAATGTTTCTTTCATTTATACAATATTTAAGATGAATGCATTAAAACAAACTATCCTGAGACAATGAAGCTCTATATCTTAATCATAAGTCTCATTCTTATATCTCTCCTACAAGAAACTCTCATTTAAAGCAATAAATCCGTGAGTAACCAAGGTTGTAAGTCAGAGTTGATATGGACATAGCACCTGGGCCTCTTGATACAAGCTAGATTGATAATGCCGACCGCATCGAAGACGAGCTTACTCGACCAAGGAGATCAGCCCGCATCCGAGCTCAACAAGTCGCTCGACCAGTTGAGGAGATATCGAAGGGACACAATTTAAAGACTAAGAGTCTCATTTGCAAGTCCATGCCACAATAAAGTCCTTATCTTTCTCTATATATTGGAAACCTAAAAAATACTTTGGGATGATCAAGAAGACGTTGAGTATTTACCTAAATTATAATTTCTAAATTCTTTAATATTTTATGTCTTCTAGGATCTTTAATGCTCTTTAGCCTCTTCATTTGCTCGAGTTTTTTTATTTGTTTTTTTTTCCTTTGGCTATAAAAGACCATCTACTTTATGTTTTGGACAAACGAATTTGATTAATGAAAAATTTTGCATTAACCAATTATCTTGAGTCTTGAAGAGTTCATACCCTTGAAAATCTTAAAGAGTTTTCACTCCGTCCTTGAAAAGTCGAAGGTTTTCAAATCTGCATCCTTAAAGAGTTGCAGTCATTGATCTAAAAGAATCGATGCCCTATCCACTTCCTTGGAGGCCTGGAAGAGCAACCAATAAAGTTCCATCTTTTCCTCTGTTCTATCCATTTCCACCCCGATTTGTCCTACCTACAGTGCTTATTCGAGAAATCTCAAAACAGAGAAATTGTTAATTCAGAAGTCTTTGTTCATTTGGTTTTCAAATCAGGTCATTCCAATATGTATCGACGAAGTTACATCCATTTTTTTGAACTTGTGCAGGACTGTAATTACTGTTCATCTTGTTCCGCGTGTGCAAGTCAATCTCCCAATCCCAACGTCTGAGTAGCCTACATCAGGCTGCATCATTTGGTATCAAAGCCAGCCCATCCCAAATCCGATGTCTGTTACCAAGCGCTTTAAGCCCGAGAGTAGGGGGGAGTAGGCAGGGGGGCCCCAGTCCACAATGAGGATGCCGATGGATTCGGTAAGGAGAATGTGACGAAGTCTTACATCGAAAAGGAGAAGGGGATCTTTGGGCCTTATAAATGTGGGCGCTGCACACCCTAATAAGTTAGCCTTTTGGGGAGAGGGTAATGACCTCATGACAAGTGGTATTAGAGCTTTGGAGGAGAGAACCATGCCACCAAGACAAGCTAGATGTCATGGAGGTAGAACCATCCCACTGAATGAAGTGCATACGCTCGCTGACAATTTGCAATAACATATGTAACAACAAATTGATGAGTTAAAAAGGATATCCCGGAATTCACTACCTCGTTCCAAGATCGAAGCTTACAATGGTGACTCTTCATCTTCAGAGAATGTTTGACCATTTTGCAATCGGAGGAATGTTTGATGTCACGAGCAAAACATTCGTGAACTGGAGTGGGAAAAAGAAGTTAAAAAGGATATCCCGGAATTCTTAGGTAATGAATCTCCTGAAGAAATTATTGACTGGCAAATACTTGTTAATGAAGTGTTTGAGCATCAAAATGTTCCTAAGGATCGTCGAGTCGGGATCATCGCTATGCAATTTAGAGGTAAAGCCATCGCTTGGTGGAGGCGTGAGAAGCAAACTCGCTAATTTATTGGCAAAGCACCAATTACCTCATGGAGGAAGATGGAAGACAAGATCCGAAAGTATTTCCTATATAAGGGATACAAGAGAGAGCTCTATCAACGGTACCAAAATCTGAAACAAGGTATGCGAACGGTGGACCAATACACCAACGAATTCAATGAGTTGGTGATTCGCAACAACATTCAAGATCCGGAGGAAATGCTTGTGAGCAAGTACTTGAATGGCCTTCAACTCCATAATCAAGATGCCATGGAAGTCCTTGACATTTGGGACTTAGGAGATGCACACCAACGAGCACTCAAGGTAGAGCGTTCTCGCTCAAGGAGGCAACCATCCTCTATCATGACCAATCGACCTGCTAGGAGTACCCCCGGCATCACCAAAGTTGCTGAGGTTACGACGAAAACCGCTAGTAAATTTCCTAATCAGCCTAACATTTTGAAGCAACCAACTATGTCCAATATTTGTTGCTATGCTTATGGTGAGTTGGGTCATTGTGCTAGCAATTGCCAAAAGAACAAAAATTGACAAGCTGACAAGGCCTTCTTAGTGGATAACAATTCTAATGAGCATATGGAGGATCCACTTGAAGAAGAGGTGAATGATGTCAAAGAGTTCGCAAGTGACGAGCAAATAGTACATGCTGATTCTAGTGAATTTTTTATGGTGAGAAAAATCTTTCTAGTTTCTCGAGATGAGATCGGAGATAAGTAGCTGCACACTAACATTTTTCATTTCACTTACACAATTAAAGGGAAGATATGTCAATTGATTATTGACTCTGGATGCTGTGAGAATATAATTTCTAAAATGGCAGCCAACAAACTCAAGTTGGAGTTAAAGGCGCACCCCACACCTTACAAGATGTCATGGCTGTCGAAAGGTACCAAGATAGTCATTTCCAAACACTGCCTTCTTAATCTATCCATTGATTCTGTTTATTTTGACAAAATATGGTGCGATGTTCTACTGATGGATGCTAGTCATGTTATTCTTGGGCGACCATGGCAATTCGATAAGCGGACTACTCATGATGGTTATCAAAATATGTATTCATTTGAATTTGGAGGGAAGAAAATTATATTAGCACTTAGTAAGGAGCCTTTAAAACCTCTTGTTGTTGAAGAGTCTTCATCTCCTACATTGCTTTCGATGAAGGATATGAAAGGTGCTCTAAAAGGGGTTCGTATTATATATATTTTACTTCATAAAGTAGGTGAAGTTACTTATTCCACACCTTTTGAAGTTCGACCACTTTTGGAAAAATTCAAGGTTATTTTCCCGACAGACTTACATGCAGGTCTCCCTCCTATGAGAGACATTCAGCACCAAATCAATTTGATGCTCGGTGCTTCCCTACCGAATTTGGCTCATTATTGGATGAGTCCAATGGAACATGAAGAATTGCATCGACAGGTTGTCGAACTCTTGACTAAGGGTTTTATTTAAGAAAGCCTTAGTCCATATGTTGTTTCAGCTCTTTTGGTACCTAAGAAAAATGGTATTTGGAGAATGTGTGTCGATAATAGAGTGATCAACAAAATCATTATCAAATATCGATTCCTTATTCCTCGCCTTAATGATCTTTTGGATCAAATCTCTGGAGCAATCATTTTTTTGAAGTTGGATTTGAAAAGTGGATATCACCAAATCAGAATCAAGCCTGGAGATGAATGGAAGACGACATTCAAAACGAAAGATGGGTTATACGAGTGGCTAGTCATGCCATTCGGTTTGTCGAATGCACCATCGACATTCATGAGGTTCATGACCCAAATTTTGAAACCCTTTTTGGGAAAATTTGTTATGGTCTATTTCGATGATATTCTTATTTTTAGCAAGTCTACTAACGAGCACCTGCAGCATCTTCAAGAAATACTACACGTGTTGAGACAGGAGCGCTTGTACACAGCCCTCGAAAAGTGCTATTTCATGGTACCACAAATCCTTTGCTTGGGATTTCATATTTCAGCAAAGTGGATTTCAGTGGATGACACTAAGATCAAGGTGGTTCGAGAATGGCCAACTCCATCAAATGTGCATGAGGTACGAAGTTTTCCTAGCCTTGCTTCTTTCTATTGGCGATTTAGTGCACATTTTAGCACTATTGAAGCCCACTTACTTCTTGCATGAAGAAAAGAGTCTTTGAGTGGATGTGTATGGCTCAGAAAAGTTTTGAGCAGCTCAAAGAAAAATTGAGCATGGCCCTGGTACTCACATTGCCTAATTTTGACCTTGTTTTTGAAGTACATTGCGATGCGTCAGGTATTGCTATTAGAGGAGTTCTGAGTCAAGGAGGTCGACCTATTGCCTTCTTTAATGAAAAATTGAATAGTACTAAACTTTGTTATAGCACTTATGATTTGGAGTTCTATGCACTATTTTGCACACTCGAATATTGGAGACAATATCTTATTCATCGAGAGTTTGTTTTGTACACTGATCATGAAGCTCTCAAGTATATTTCAGGGTAGCAAAAGCTTAACTCCAGGCGTGCAAAATGGGCTGAATACGTTCAAGAGTTCACTTTCATCATTAAATATAAAGATGGAGTTCAAAATTAGGTTGCTTATGCTCTTAGTAGAAAGAAGAGCTTACTCCACATAATGCGATCAACAGTTCTTGGATTCGAATTATTCCAAGACTTGTATCATTAAGATCCTTACTTCTCCTAAATCTTGCCCGAAGCAAAAGAAAAGAAACTTGCTGATTTCACTGAGTGTGATGGGTTTCTTTTTAAAGGGAACCGTTTATGTATACCTAATTGTTCACTTCGACAAAGGGTGATCATTGAAGTTCATCGCAACGGACATTTTGGGTGTGGCAAGACCATGCAACTTGTTTCAGCCAAGTACTTTTGACCTCATTTGAAACGAGACATACATCGACATGTGATGAGGTGTCGACGCTGCCAAACTGAAAAAGGGCATACTACTAATGTTGGCCTTTATTTGCCCTTACCAATCTCTCAAACACCTTAGGAAGATATCTCTATGGACTTTGTTCTTGGACTACCTCGCACTCTCAAAGGTATGGATTCCATCTTTGTTGTTGTAGATCGATTGTCAAAGATGGCATATTTTATTCCCCGCAAAACTATAGATGCTTCATGTATTACTGAATTATTCTTAAAGAAAGTCTATAAATTGCATGGCATTCTAAAGACTATTACTTCAGATCGGGACATAAAGTTTCTCAATCATTTTTGGCGACAATTGTGGAAGAATGTCGGTACTAAACTGCAATATAGTATTGTATTTCATCCCCAAACTGATGAGCAAACTGAAGTCGTCAATCGAACCTTAGGAAATCTATTGAGAGCACTGATTAATGAAAATCCTCGCCTCGCTCTTCGGAGATGCGATTTTCATAGGGTGAATTTGCATATAATTGTGTTGTAAACCATACGGCTGGGTATAGTCCTTTCATGATTATATATGGACAACAACCGAACACTGCTCTTGATCTTGCACCCATTCCATTTACTAAAAAGTCTATGGTAATGTTGAAGATATTGTTTCTCAAATGAGAGCAATTCATGAAGATGTGCGCCAAAGGTTAGAAAGCAAGAAAGAGTCTTATAAAAAGGATGTCGATAAGCGACGGCGTAAAGTTATCTTCAAACCAGGAGATTTTGTTTGGGCTTACTTACCACTAGAACGTCATCCTGTTGGAAGCTATAACAAGCTTAGTGATCGTAAGCTTAGTCCTCTTGAAGTCCTTGAACGTATCAACCCCAATGCATATCGCTTAAGGCTTCCTTCTCATATAAAAACACATGATGTTTTCAATGTTCAGCATTTAACACCTTATGTTGGTGATTCCTCTGATGATGACATGAATTTGGGGACGAATTCTTTTAAAGAAAGGGAGGATGATACAAGCCAGATTGATAATGCCGCCCGCATCGAAGACGAGCTTACTCGACCAAGGAGATTAGCCCGCATTTGAGCTCAACAAGTCGCTCGACTAGTCGAGGAGATATCGAAGGGACACAATCTGAAGACCAAGAGTCTCATTCGCAAGTCCATGCCATAATAAAGTCCTTGTCTTTCCCTATACATTGGAAGCCTAAAAGATACTTTGGGATGATCAAGAAGACGTTGAACATTTACCTAGTTTCTAGTTTCTAAGTTCTTTAATGTTTTATACCTTATAGGATCTTTAATGCTCTTTAGCCTCTTCATTTGCTTGAATCTTTTCATTTGTTTTTTTTTTTCCTTTTGGCTACAAAAAACCATTTACTTTATGTATTCGATAAACAAATTTGATTAATGAAAAATTTTGCATTAAGGAATTATCTTGAACCTTGAAGAGTTTGTACCCCTGAAAACTTTGAAGAGTTTTCACTCCATCCTTGAAGAGTCACAGTCATCGATCTAGAAGAATTGGTGCCCTATCCACTTCCTTGGAGGCCTAGAAAAGCAACCAACAAAGTTTTATCTTTTCCTCTGTTCCATCCATTTACATCTGTCTAATTTCACCCCGATTTCATCCTGCCTATAGTACTTATTTGAGAAAACTCAAAACAGAGAAATTGTTAATTCAAAAGTCTTTGTTCATTTGGTTTTCGAATTAGGTCATTCCAATCTGTATCGACAAAGTTATATTCATTTTTCCGAACTTGTGCAGGACTGTAATTACTGTTTATCCTATTCTGCGTGTGCAAGTCAATCTCCTGATTCTATCGTCCGAGTAGCCTACATCAGGCTGCATGACCTCTTCTCGGGCTACACTGAAAATTGAACGTTCCCAGAAATGATGGAAAGGATTTGCCCAATCCAGTGTCTGTTCAGTGCACAACTATCTTGTGAAAAAGATATTTGCACCTATGGAGGGATAGCGCGGAGGCAGCAAAACTGCGTGGTAGGCTAGTAGAACTGTCCAGGAAAGCAGAATTTTCAAATGAGAAGAATTTAAAAGGCAACTTCGGCAGGGAGGAATGAAAGGATCAACCAACGGTCTTTGCAATCACAAGCCGGCGGCTATCGAAATGCGGAATAACGAACAGAACATCAATGGAAAACAAAACATCATATATTCAACAAAGGTAATCAAACGCTTCAGTTCAGAATGTAGGCAAGATGAGGATGAATGCTTATGTGGGACACCAGCAAGCTGGCAAGTTATTGAGATGATTGGTTAGAGAATGGAGACAGTCAGATGGGTGAAGATGAGCACAGCTGTGACATCTGATGATAATCTTAGGCTTGCAAGTGCTGGTTAAGTGATGGGAGATCATTGTGGTGTACGACAAGGAGTGTTTGCCCATCACATTGGCGGGTGTACATCACTTAGGACAAAACTATGGAGAATTCTAAGGTTTACAATTAGCATGGCAGAATGACTACTGAAAAGCATGGATTGTAGTGGACTCAGAGAATGTACAAGAAACAAGCTTCAAAACACATATACTCATGCCAATATCATTCAATGCCATAGGGAACTAATTATAAAGAATGACAAGCATGGGCTTCTCATGATTATAGGGAGGAAAACAAAGGAGCAATTTGGCTTTTCAAGTTTGCCTTCTCTCTCAGTTGGGGGCATTAACAAATTCCAGGAACTTCGGCTTGGGTGATAACAGTGACGGCACATGATATGGTAGGGGTCATGGGCCATGATGGTAGCTCATTAGAGTTTTTAAGCCATAGGCCCTCTAACCAACCAAAAAAGAATTGCCCCCACCGAACAACCCATTTCCCATACCACAGAAAGGGGGAAGAGCTCCAGTGCATGAGACTGACATTTTAGGATCTGTAAAAATATTATGGACATGCAGTCTTATATCTGTTTTTTTCTATTTTTTCTTGTTGAACCAATGACCTCACCATGGACAAGAGCAATACGAATATGAATTTTCTTGATAGTTAAGTGTTCACCAAAGTCAAAACTGCTCACATTGGAGAACCTCGTTCATCATTCAAGAATCAAGAGCTTCGAACAAAATAATACGACGCCTCAATCTATCCCTAATACCTTTTCCTGATTTCTGTTTTTGTAGCTTCGTAGTCCTTGTGCTCATCCACAAACAAAGGATTTGTTAATAGTCACCGTTTTGCATCATTCCAAAGAAACGTGGGAGAATCTGCGCCTGCATCTTCAACAGATTTCTCGTATTCTGGCTTTAAGTGCGTAAGTTCCGTGATTTAATCCCTGCTTGTTATACACACTCATTCGTTATCACCTTCAATAATTGCTGTACACCCAAAATTCTGAACATACATTTGAAGAAGAACACAGTAAATAATAAACAGTCAACCATGATTCACATTAATAAAGATTAAAAGTTGAGATCATGCAACAAAGATTACAAAGTCAAGCATAATATAAATTTTGAAGAATTGCAAAGTAGTATAATACACAGTCAACTATAATGTAGGCCAAATATTTTCAGCCAATCAAGTTATGTATTAACAACACTCTTTTTAAAGAAAAATTTGCTCTTACTAATTTATAATAAAGATTTATATAATTTTTTTGTAAAATAAAATAAAACATGTTCAATTATAAATTATACTACTAAAATTGAATTTTTGAGAAGTTGAAATATTTTTAAAATTACTCTTTAAAATGAATATAATGTTTTTGTAGTAATATTAAACAAAAAGATCTTTAATACAATAACAAAAATATCAAGAGAAAAAAAAAGAAAATTTATATGTGTTAAAAATGTTAGCTTCTCAATATTCATAAAAACAATAGTGACTTAATCATTCATTCAAATGATTATGAACTTAAATGTTAAGGGCATAAATTTTATTTTCTATCATTATAAAATAGTTATTTTCAAATAGTTATGTAGTTTTACATCACATATGCCTCTTAGGTTCAAGTTCCAAAAGGCATAATTTTTTACATGTTTTTTTATTTTGAAAAAAAATTATTTATTTATTTTTATTAACAAACTCTCTCTATAAATTATCCTTTCAAATTTTTTAAGATTTTTAAAAGTATATTCTTCCAATTTATTAAGAGTACCAAGTTAGATACCTTTGAGATGAAAATAATTAAATATGATACTTTAATCACATTAATAATGTATTTAATTTATTAGAATTAAAACTTAATGTTGCATCAAACATTGAGTTGAGTTTTTATCATGGATGATTTGTATTTATAAATATAAGATTTATTCCTCTTGATGTTTTATTTAGCATATTCCATGTTAATCCTTTTGTTAAAAGATTGATTATATTTTAACCTGAAATCAATTGTCATTACTCTATTCATAATTAAGTCTCTCACATAATTGTATTTAAATTTAATATGTTTAAATTTATCATTATATACTTACTATACACTTTTACTAAAGTTGCACTATCATCATAATGTATCTAATTATGTGCTTTTGACTTTTGCCACAAAGGAATCTTATAAAGCAAATTCTTTAATTATTCTAATTTTTTACTTATTAAAGTTAATGATACAAATTTTGTAGCCATTGTGAAATTTACTATGTGAGTTTGTTCTTACAATCCTAAGACATTGCACTTGCACAAAGTATAAAAATCCATCAACTAATATAAGTATGATTCTCTTTATTAGTGATTTAACTAAAATTTAAGTATTCTTATAAAATAAAAGAGTAACTAGTATAATTTATGTTATGATTCTTTATTTTTTTTAGATACTTCAAAATTCTATTTCTTTATGTCAATTTGTATTACTTAAACTACTTATGTACCTTGTCAACTATATAGGTTATATCTAGCCTTATACATGTCTTTGTGTGTTTTAGACATCTTATGACTTTGACATATTCTAGTTGAAATATTGGATTTCTAACATTTTTGGTAAAGTTTATCTAAATACCTTTATAAAATAAAAAGGTAACTAGTATAACTTATATCATAATTCTTTATTTTATAAGGGTACTTTAGAATTTTGTTTACTCCATGTCAATGTATTTCATTTAGATTACATATATACCTATTTATTTTATCAACCGTATAAACAATGTCTAACCTTTAACATATCATTGTGTACATTACATATCCTATTACTTTGGTATATTTTAGTTAAAATACTAGATTTTTAACATTCTTGGTAAAGTTCATGTTGAAATCAAATGAGGTAGAACTTGAAATACAATTTAATTGATCAAAGTTACTAGGAACTTTTTAAATGTAATGTGATTGAGAAAATATTATGTTCTTTTGATTTCATAAATTTTTTATTCCAAGAATAATATTTGCTTCACCAATGTTTTTCATATTAAAATTATTAAACAAAAATATATCAATAACTTCAACTTATTCATTTCATTCTCAAAAATTAATATATCATCTATGTATAAATAGATAATAAAACTTTTTCCTTCTATAAACTTATTATAGATACATTTGTTTGATTCCTTAATCTTAAATCCATTAGCAAATATCACTTGATCAAATTTTTTGTACCATTGCTTAGGTACTTACTTTGGTTCATATCAAGACTTAAACAATTTACACACCTTTTCATAAACACTTATTGTTCTAATTCACCATTTAGGAATGTTATTTTCATATTCATTTGATAAATCACTAGGTTATGAATTAAGGTAAGTATAATAAGCAGTCCAATTGTAACAATTAGAGTTACCAATGGATACGTATCAAAATAATTGACATTTTGCTTTTGTGTAAAAATTTTTGCAATCAACTAACTTTAAACTTGTTAATGGTTATATTGACCTTCATTTTCCTTTTAGAAATCTATTTACATATAATTGGCTTTAAACTAGGTGGAATGATTACTAATTTCTAGGTCTTATTACTTATAATTGAACCCATTTCATCATATATTGCTTCCTCCTAAAATATGACACCTTGCAATTTAATCACTTTTCTAAATGTTTTGGGATCACTTTTAGTATTGAAGAAATATGAAATTTGATTATTCATTAATTCTCTTATTCCTTTTACTAAAAATAAGAAGTAATTAGAACTAAAATTCTTTGTTTTTATTGCTTTTTTGCTTTTATGAAGTTCAATGACTTCATCATTTTTATTTCCTTTTGTTAACACATCATTTTCCTTATTAAGAATTTGTTTTTGTTCTAAAGCCTTAGAAATAGAAATGAATTTATTTTTGTAAAAAATAACATTCTTTAATTCTATAATTTTGTTAACAAATATAGAGTTGTTAAGCTATATGACCATGAATCAATAGACATTATTATTATAAATATATCTTAAGAAGATACATTCAATTTTCCTTTCACCCAACTTTTTCCTTTTAGGTTTAAGAATTGTAACAATTTTTATGTAGCCCTAAATTCATAAGTAATTAACATTTTATTTTCTTTTATTTTAGAATTCATATTGAGTTATTTTGTTTCTTATTGTTGAAACTTTATTCAACATACAACATGCTATAAGCAATAGCTTACCCTAAAATCCATAACTTAAGCTAGAATTTGATAAGATGACATTGACTATTTCCATCAATATTTGATTTTGGCATCCAATAACAATATTTTATTATGGTGTATATGGTATATTGTTTGATGAATGATATACATAAACTTAAAGAATAAAGTATTATAATATTCTTTTATTTTATCTAATTATAAGCATTTAATAACAAATTCACATTACAATTAAATTTAAATTTAAACTTTGAATCTTTTAAGAACTTCATGTTTAATATGTAGTAAATAAATATGACAAAATCTAGAATAATTATTAACAAATTTCATAAAATATATTTTTCCTTTTAAAATTGATGTGTGATATAGCTCACACACATCATTATGAATTACTTCTAACATACTTAATAATCTTTGAATGCTTAAAAATGCACTTTTAGTTATTTTTATTTACATAAATGTGCATTTATCTTTTAACATATCAAAATGTGAAAATAATTATAATTTAATCATATCTTATAATCTCTTAAAATTTATATGTCTTCATTTATTATACTATAAAGAAAGATACCTAACAATATAAATGGAAAAATTAGTATTATTATTAGCAATATTATTGAGTTTGAACATTCCATTATAAAAAGTAATCTTTTTCCATAAATATACTCCTTATGAGATGAAATAATTATTAACCTTAAATACAAGTTTAAACTCATATTTGTTCAACATAATATTTGAAACTAGATTTTCCTAACTTTTAGGATATAAAATACATTAATATAAGTAATGACTCTTCCATAAGTGAATTACGATTTTACTTGCTCAATTGTTATAATAGAAATTACTATAAAAGTTCTTATATACATATTAACACCATTAGTTACTTGTTTCAATCCTTTGAAATGACTTTTCTTCTTGTAAACATGTTGAGCAGTTGTAGAATTAATCCACCAAGCAATGTGATCTTCTATTAAATTAATATATATGATCATAATAACCATTTTCTCATTTATTGCACTAGCATATGCCTACTTTTCTTTTGTGAAAGGTCAACAATCAAATTTATAATATCTTTTCTTCTTATAAAAATAAGATTTATCATTTTTCTTTTACTTTTTATGTTGCTTTTTGTCATCATCAAATTGATTTTTCTTTTCATTAAAGAACTTGATTAATTGTACTTCCTTAACTATATACACTTTTGAAATATGAGAGACTTGCTCTTTGTTTTCTCCCTACATACAAAACTCTTTTTTTATATATATAAAGATAATTAGCAAGGTTTTAAAAGAAATGTCATCCATTTTTATGCTTTAGACTTCTCTTGAAATTTTTTCATAAAAAAACCAATTTGTCTATTATTAAACTCACAACAATGGTTTTAACCCCATACATCTTATGTTGTAAAAGTAATTCACTTAATTTCAACATATTATTTCATTACTAGTTTATTGTTTGATATCTTATAACTATTGAATTTAAAAATAAGGAATTTCTTACTTATTATGTCCTTTTATATATATTTTATCTCTAATTTCTCTTATAGTTACTTTGTAATTTAAAAATTATAATAAACATCAAATAATGTATCATTTATAGCATTCAAGATGTGTCCCTTAGATATCTCATCACGTATATTTCATTTTTATCTCTTTTTGGTATCAATAATACTCTCATTTTTTGATTTTTTTGGTTTTGTAATATTTAGAATATAAACCACTTATGGTGACACTGATAGAAAGTAAACCCTCTTTTGCTAATATATAAAGTTTCTTTCATTAAACCACTCTAATTTCATAAAGTTAAAAGCCACTTTTTTACTATTTCAACCATAGTATGAAAATTTTACCTTAAGATTGTAAACCAAAAAAATTTAGCCTATCTTGAAAATTGAAAGATAATTACTTTAAGTTGTGTATTTGATATCATATTCCTTAAAAAAAAAATTCACCTTTACTAATTTACAATAAAAGTTTATGTGAATTCTTATACATGATAAAATGATTTACATTTAATTATAAGTTGTATTATTAAAATTAAACTCTCAAGAAGTTAAAATATTTTAATAATTATTCTCTAAAAGATTTATAATATTTTTATATTAATATTATAAAAAATGATCCTTTATACAATAATGGAGATGTCAAATAAAGAAAAGAAAATTTGTATGTGTTAAACAAATGCCAAACCATCATTATTTATGAAAGTGGTAGTAACTTTTAATTAATAGGTATTTTTAGTTTAGTGGTTAAAAACTTGATTATTCATTCAAATGGTTATGATTTCAAATGCTAATAGCATAATTTTTCCTTTATTTTTATCATTTATTTTGAAATGACATATAAAATAGTTAGTTATTAATCACTAAGCAATTACCCTTTAATCTATTAATTATACCCTTTAATAAATAATTATTTGAAATAGTTAGACACTAGTAATTATATGGTTTTGCACCATATATGCCTTTTGAGTTCAAATCCCAAGAGGCACAACATTGTATATATTTTTGTTTTATTTTAAAGACCCTATAACATATAATTCATATTAATATAAATTAAAAATTAAGATCATCCAAGATGTATATTTTCAAGAAAAAAAAAAAAGGGAAAGACAAGCAAAAATCAAATCAATCAGGAAATGCAAAATTTTCAACCATTGGCTTAATGAAATAAGAGTGGGTGTTATGTTGCAAATAAAAGCATAGGGTATATAATTAACGTGAACAAGTATAGTGATTCTTATCAACAATACAAAAATAAGAAAAGAAGTCATATTGTTGGTTAGTTTCTTGAACAAGTTGCTCTAAAGACCAATTTGGTTGTCCTTTAAATAACTTAAACAAAATATCCTTTAATTTTGCATATTCCTTCTTGTTTCTCTTCATGACAATTTACTTAAAATGTGTAGTTTTCTTATTATTCTTCTTATAAAGGATTCACCAGAGATTAAAATTATCTAATGGTTAAAGCAGATAACATTTATTACTCAAAAGAAATATAGGGACAATTAATACTTAAGAGAGAATTTTTTAGCCATATACTCAAAAGTAGAGACATATTATGAAAAAGATATACAACTTGTGTCTTTATTTAATTTTTCCATATACTACAATGGTATATAGCCATATATTATACTACTAATTTCCACTTAATGCAATTGTGGAAGACAATTTATAAATACTTGGGAGCTCAATGAAACCAAGATAATAATTTTAAGCATAGGCATATATAAGTACTCTACAGTCATTATTCATCACTTATCTTTATTTGCTTTTAACTATACACTTATTTGTCCTTTCATGACATAATTTGATATGCTCAATATCTTTATTGTGTAACTCATGTCAAATTTATGCTTTTCTTTACTAATAGATTTAAAGGGTCTTCATTCTTTAATAATGCTATAATTATATGGCATTAAAGGAGTGATGGAAGGAAAAAGATAATATAATGGCCAAAGGTAATATCAATAACATCAATGGACAAAAAGGTTAATCAAAATTAAGTAAGGCCAATAAAAATATACAATTCATATACTTAAAAATGAGTATTTATTAGCATAAAAGCATTACAAAAATTTTACCTTTTTTTTTAATGTATGTAAGAGATATGACAATATTGATAACATAAAGATATAAGCTCATTTCTTCAACTCCCATTCTTTTGAATCAATCAACAATCAACACTCAAATGTTCAATGTAAAACCACTAGCCTTTGTCTTCTAAGGATGTTGTGCATTTATTTTAAGAGTATCTAATGAAATATCATGTCAAAACATTATTTTCTCAACAACTTTAGCATAGCATATGCTATCCAACAATTAATGACCCTTTTGATGGATGATAATAAAACTAAAGGCACGTATGCAAACTTGAATAAAAATTAACAAAAAACTCAAATAGTTACCAAATTAATGGAAGGATAATTAACATAAGTACACTAAATTTCAACCATTATTGGATAATATAAATATTTACAGAAACTTTAAAATAAACAAACAAATGTCTTACCTTAATTTGTCATAGAAAAGAAATACATAAGATCAAAGTCTTTAAACTTACTCGAAGAAATGACTCTTGGATATATGTTCAATCTTAGAAATTACTCTTATATATTATTTATAAATATTTATTTATAAATGAAATATGATAAAGGAGTAATCATAGCTAGATTATCAGTTGGGTTTTTTAAATAAAGTCTAGATGGTTTATTTTATTGGTCCAAACAAACCAACCATAAATTATTCTAAAAGATAATAGTAATTTAGATACCCTCATAAGATAGATCTAATTATACTTTATTGTATTTCATGCTCTAAATTTTGAGGCAAAATGTTATCTTTATATTGAACTTGATATTGCAAAAAGTGTAAAAAAAAAAAAAGTGAAATGATAAGTTAAAGGAAATTACACACTTTAACCTGATAAAGTTGACAAATGGTAAATTCACGTAGATCAAAAAAAGAAGTAGATAATTTTCTGTTACCTTAGGACAATACTTATGTACAACAAACTCCTTTTTAAGTTATTACTGTTGGGGAAACATGATAAAACTTAAAATTAGGGAGAAATCTGATTAGGGTTTGAGTAAATAAAAATATTTTTAGCTTAAGACCACATTTTACCCAAAACCTTAAGGACTTAAGATTATAGGTCCTTCTTATTTATAAATTGCATACTTCTTTTTCTTACTTCTAATATAGGATTGCTTAATCACATAACTCATAAATTCATACTTAAAATCCTAATGATTTGCTCTTTAAGTGTAAATCTCTTTCATATTGGGTCCATTCTCTTTGAATGTGCCAAGAGCTAATTACCACTCCATTAAGCCTATTTGTGAACCAACCTTACTTTGCTTGATCCAAAGAATGCATTTACCAATGCTCCAAGAGTCATGTTGGGTACATATGTGTTACCACTCTTATTTAAGAGCTATACTCCACCTAAGCCCCATTCGTGATGAGTGTAACTTGTCTCTTGCTTCCTTATAGAGGTAATAGCCATAGAAAACATGTGTTATGCATGTATATCTCTTACTGAACAATTAATGCTGATACCACTTGTTAGGGAACATGTAAAATAGCTTAAAATCAAGGAAGAAATTTGAGCAAGATCCATTTAAGTAATAAACTCATAGTTTTTATACCACATCTCAATCCAAAATCTTAAAACATTATGTTTATAAGTCCTTCTTATTTATATATTATTTAATTCTTCCTTTCATTTTTAATATGAGAGTACTTAACCACACAACTTATATATTTACATTTAAAATCCTAACAATATCCTTATCAAGTGTAAATCTCTTCTATATTAGGTTTATCTTTCTTGGATGCACTAAGAGCCAATTATCACTCTACCAAGTTCATTTGTGAGCCAACCTTACTTCACCTAATTTGGTGTATGCATCTACTAGTTCTCCAAAAGTCATATCAAATGCATATGTATTACTACTCTTATTCTGAAGTCATGCCTTTTCATTCCACTTAGGTCTTACTTTTAATATGTGTAATACATCACTTTTCCATATGAGGTAGCAGCCATAAGAAAGATGTATCATTTTTATGTCTCCCTTATCGAGCCATTAACTTTGATACTATTTATCAGAAAAACAAGATAGCTTAAAACCAAAAAAAAAAAAAAGACCATAGTAAAAGTAAGCAATAAATTGTAAATTTGACATTATATTTCAATTCAAAATGTTAAGACATTAGGTTTATAAGTCTTTCCCACTTATATATTACTTACTTTTTCTCTTACTTCTAATGTTAAATTCCTTAAGCACAAAATTCACACATTCACACTTGAAATTCTAACAATTATAAGTAGTAAAAATTCCTTAGTAAAGTGGTATGATGTGATCTTTAATAGGATTTAACAAAGCTCTTAAGGTGTACTAAGATTATCTTATAGATATGTGCAAAAATTGTAACCAAATTAAACTAAACAATAATCAACATTAAAGTTTAATTACAACCATTAGTGATATAGTTTTAGTGACTTATCTTAACCAAAATAAAAATATGAAACTTTATTTTTTATTTATATGCCACATTACATCCTAATTAAAAATACACTACACATTATACAGAAGTGATAACTTGTACAACAAAATATTAAAGGATTTGCAAACAATCCTATCGAACATATTAGATATCTCAAAAAGTACATATCTTGCCAACACATATACAAGAGTAAAAGTAAAGATATAAAATTGTAAAATATTATACAAATAAATTAACGTAGGTTATATTACAAAAACTATTATTTATCCTCTATAAATTATATTATAATTCTCATGTTATAATTTATTTACTTATTTTATAGTATTTTAGTTTAATTAGAAATTTTAGCTAAACCATTTAAGAAGGATATTTAAACTATTTGACAATTCTTTTTTTGTTTTGATTTCTTATTAAGTGTTTAGAATATTTGCCTAATCAGTTATTAAATTTTTCATTTTAATAAGAGTATTTTTCTAAGTAGTTAAATGGTTTTAACTATAAATACATATGTAAGTGTATAAGTTAAAAGATTATAATATCTTAATATCCTAGTATCTTCGAAAATTATTAATAATTTTTTTAAAAATGTTATTATCTTTTTTAGTAGATTTTAGAATTTATTTTTAAAGTTTAATTGAGTGTTGACCTTTATCTTCTATTTTTTTGCACTTCTGTCTTACATTAAGTGGTATTATGAAGTTTAAAGCAACCTCTTTAATGATGAAGATTATAAAAAAAAAAAAAAAGGACTTTAACTAGAGTAATTTTAAGAATTATGTTGCTTGCAATTAATTTGTTTATAGACATATTTTTTATTTCAAAGATAATCTAATCTTTGATATAAACTTTTTTGTTGAAAATTTTGTGATATAGTTAACAAAAATTAATGCATATTTTGAATATAATATATATATATATAAGGAGGAGAAAATGACTTCTACATATTCCAAGATAATGTAGCTGATTGGTAGAACAACATTTAATATTACTATTAAGATCTAGTAAGCCAAGAATTCAGTTCTAGAAAAATACGAAGAATCTATTAATATTTAAATTTTGCAGTGATAATAAGTTAGATAAGATTTTAGATTTTTCTAAAATACAATTCAATTCCTATTTTATTCTTATTAAGATTGCAAATCTACTTTACAATGATATTAAGAGTCAAGCCCAAAGACTTTATATGGAGATAAGTCAAATTGCTAATCAAAAAGAGATTATTCATAAAAAAGAGAAAAAATTGATCTTTTAAGATGTTATAATTTAGCAAATTCACTTTTTATATATCAATGAAGATTTCAAACTTAAGCATCAAGTAATCACTCTATCAACAATAAATTCTACTAAGTTAGAGGATAATCTCATAATCTAAATATTTATATCATGTTAATGCTTTATATAGTTTGACATCATTATTGATTAACATTATTACTCATATGATGACTTACAAAAGAAGCTTTTGGTTTCTATTGAAGCTATTAATTTATTTATTTTAAATATTTGTTTTTATCATATGGAAGACATCGATTTCTCAATGTTAACTTAAGGGCAAGTTTATTCAAAAAAGGGGTATGATGTAAGATACATTGTAAAGTCTATTTTTTTATTGTTTGTGAAATATGTTGCAATTCTTATTTTATAATATATTTATTTATTTTACAATATTTTAGTCTAATTAGAAATTTTAAATAAGCTATTTAAGAAATACATGTGAATTATTTATGAATTCTTTTTTGTTTTGATTTATCATTAAGTTTTTAAAAATATTTTCTTAGTTAGTTATTAAATTTCTTAGTTTAGCTATAGTATGTTTTTCAATTAATTAGATGATTTTAATATAAATACGTATGTAAGTTTAGAAACTAAAAGATTTTAATATCTTAATATTTCATTATCCCAATACATTATAAATAAAAATGTTCTTTTAAGAGTTATTGTCTTCTTTAATGGATTTTTAAAATACTTTAAAGGTTCAAGCATTGACTTTTGATATCTTATTTTACTATACTTCCATTCTAAGTCATAAATACAACATCTAAATACTTATCTTAAAGGCAATTATAATGTCATGTCATTATATATTAATCATTCCATTCATAACTATTTTAAAAATCAAATCTAAAAATGAAAGTCACATAAGCTTTAAAAGACATGTTAATCAAATAACAATAATAATGACTTTCAACTCTAGAAATACTTAATGTTAGAACAATAGATATGAACCAAATTTTCCAAAGGGTTATGTTCACAGCCATCAAAAGGTTTATAAACATGTTATAGCTTACCAAAGTTTTTTCTTATACAGTGTATACCACTACCAATTAACAAGTACTTGGGAATCTTCAAGACTAGATGGACAATCAAGTTGCCTTCACTAATATCACCATTAATATGTGAAAAAATTATAGTTGATAGCATATTCATAATAAGAAAACCATATAGTTTTTATTTTCTAACATATTATTTATTGACAAAAGGTTACATTCATAGCCATTAAAGAGTTTATGGACATGTTGTGGCATACCAAAGCTTTGTTCTTATGCATTGTACACCACCACTAATTAATAACTATTTGGAAAGCTTTTAGACTAGATGGGCAATCAAGCTACCTTCACTAATATCACCATTCATTTGTGAAAAAATTGTAACTAATAACATATCCATAATAAAGAAAACCATATAGTTTTTATTTTCTAACATATTATTTGTTGCCAATACATTTCTTAAGTGGAATTATAACTAGTAAAAGCAATGGTTAGCAACTTTTTATGAATAACTAGATACATACATCTTGTTCAAGCACTAAAATTGACTTTAGTGCCAACTACCAACTTAATCTTTAATATGTAAACTTTAGTCAAATTAATTTTGAACATAATGTTGTCATTAATGCAAAAGAAACACACATAAAAAAGATTTTTCTTTTAGGGTTTATGTTCCATGTTTTCACTACCTGTAGTATGCTTGTAAAAACATTGTCATTATTGATATAAAAATGATGTAAAACCACAAATATGATATTCATCAACATTCCAAAAACTACCAACATTACAAATATCAAAATGTCAAGCAAACACTACTCATTAAAGCATTTTAAAAATCATATAAAGTGAAATAACATGGTTAGATTCCTAACATAATTACAAACAACTATATAATAATAATAATAATAATAATAATAATAATAATAATATCAACAAAAAATAGCAACAACATACCTAGAATAGATGTTAGCTAGATTTATGTCAACCTAATAGTTTTAAGAAATTAAAAATAGATTATTTTTGAAAATATTAAATAATGATTTAAGCCTTTTTACCCATATTCCTGTAAGTTAATTGAATATCTTTTGGCATGATGATGACACTCTTAACATGAATACCATATAGACTAGTGTCTTTAAAAAGACTAAAAAAATAAGCCTTGATAAACTCTTAAAGAGTAGTAATAATGTTGCTTTAAAACTTGAGATCCATATTGAAATCCTTAGCAATCTCCCTTACTAGCCTTTAAAAAGACAACTTCTAGATTAATAAATTTATGCTCTTTTGGTACTTTCTTATTTTCATTAGTGAAATGGTTTTTGGCCTAAAACGGGTGTTTCTTTATACCTTCAATAGCTGAAGTAAACTTGCAAGCAGCTTTTGTAACCATTTCTTTAAGGCCTTGCCTTTGATTGATTTCCTTGCTATTGACTTAGTGCAAGCCATGTCTATTACTTTATATCAAGAATTAAAAACTATTAATAAGCAATGAAGGCCATGTAAAATGTGTTACATACTTGCTTCTCAAGAAAGTTATGATAAAGAAATCAAAATTTTTGCACCATTTTAAATCTTGATATGTATTATCTTTTCATTCCTTTAGTCATATCTATTTTACAACATAAGTATTACCTATTGAAATAATTTTAAATTAAAATTATATGTCTCTTTGTTTGTTTATAATTATAAAAAGATGTTATTTTATGAAAAGATACACTAAAAAGTCCATGTTTATTGGATCTATGAGACATTTTTCTAAACTAAATAACTCTTAGACCATTATAAGGAAAGAAGATAAATGGAAATATGTTATTTCCTAGTAAAACAATTCTGCATAATACATAAATATCTTGAGTGTTTGATTTCAAATGCAAATTGTAGTTAAATGTACTTTATTTAATCCTATAAAGAATGTCATTGTAACTTACTTACACTATTATAAAGGCAAATTTTGCTTTAAGAAAAGTGATAATATATACAAAATTTCAAATAATGTTTTCATTTTTAGGATAACGCTTTTTGTTTTTTGTACCAACATTTTTAAGGCAAAATTTTTGTTTAAATGAAACATTTTAAAAACAACATCCCATTTCATGAAAGAGTCAATTAAGTTCTAACTTGATTAAGGTATGCCTTACTTTTTAATTGTATGAAAACATGAAGTTTAAGTATTCATAATAAAAAGATGTTATGTCTAATTAGTCTTAAATAAACACAATAACCATGTTTAACATGTGTTAGCATAACATAGTTTAAACATTCATGTTGTTCTATTAAAATTAATATATAGAGTTTCATTGATAGGATCTTGTTTCCTTCCTGGCATATACATACATAGTAAGATCATAAGTCTTTTATTGTACAAAAGAAGAATTCCACCTCTTTATAAAAGTAGTCATATGATTATAAGAGACAAAAATTCATGATATAAGAAATTGAAAATCTTTATAAAAATGGCCATATGATAAAGGAAAAAGAGGCATCTCTATATTGGTTATTGGAAATATATATGTAAAGGATTTGTAAAATTGGTCAACAATCTTTGCTTAAGAAATCATTGCGCCAAAATAATATGTATATAAGAAAAAAAAAGTCTTAAATCCTTGATTCTTTATTCATATAATGTCTTTGTTGAAATAGACATATGGAATTAATAAATTCTTTAAGGCTAAAAAGGTGCACATAGGAAGTAAAAGGAAATCCAAGTCCCTGTTGAAGTAACACGACACTTTGTGTGCATGAAAGGTACATAACTTTTCATGTGTAAGGATATGCTACTTTTAAATCGATCCTACTTTTAATTATTTTGATTTTTAGCATATTTGATTTTAAATCGATCCTACTTTTAATTAAAAAAATGGATTTGTGACTAATTCGACTATTTTTTAACCGTTAATTCCTAAGTATCAATTCCAATTTAGTTCTTAGCTTTTTCACAAGTGCAAATTATAGCTGAATTACGCTTCCCCCTAATGATTCTAACCAGTTGGTTGCGAACCAAAGCCACCTACTTTCAGCATATCAGCATTAAAGCCCGCATTTTTTGAGAAGTTGAAGAACTTGAGATTGAAATTTTCGACTTCCTTTCCAGAATTTTGCTTTTATTGTCAAGTAAGCTAAGGTTGGTTGATTTAGAACTCATTGAAAATTGATTTATTGGCAGTCGCCTATTTGATCAAAGTGAAATAGCCTCGTACCGGCGAATGGGGTCAGCACACCATAATAAGGAAAAATATCTTCGTACCAATTTACTTTCGGCGAAAACAAAAATCTATTCGCCGGAAGACAAGTTCTGAACATAATGCTCCATTCGAAGCAACGTGTTATTAAGTAATATGCGGCATTAATTCGCCAATAGCCATGATTCTCTCTCTCTCTCTCTCTCTCTCTCTCGTACGAAAGTTTAGTATTATACAAAGCAACCATTCTGTAACTATTATACCCGAAGTTCCTAACATTGTTGTTCACAGGATATGCCCCGCAAACGGCCGGCATGAGTATGGCCGACCTGTTACTGCTATTTTGCTAAAGAATAAACAAACCATGGTACCATGACAATGGCAAATGGATGATACAGCATATAAAAGTACCACTGGTTTGCATGCCAACAAAGTCTGCGAGACATCAACTTTCTAGTTGCCTTTGACCAGGGTCAAACTCAGTAACTGACCGATGAGAAATCTGCAAGGCTTTGTATTTCATGAATCAGTCAGCATGAAATGTTGAAGAGAGTAAAATGCAACCAGTAGTAGGCTCTTCTTCCGAGCTTGCCAGTCACTTCCTCTAATTTCAAAGTGTTGTAAGTTTTCTATGGTTCAATATATTTCACCAGCGATCTATTTCTGTTTCCTATTGTAGACTAAACTTTACTCTCCACTAAATGTGTTACTCGTCGCTTTCAGCAAGCAAAGCAAATGAAAATGGGCTAAATTTGTACCCAGCTCCCTCATAGAACTTGTTTTGAAACTCCACCCAATGAAGCCGCAAAGCATGAAGAAATGCACTTAGGGTTTCCATCACTAGTAGCACCCCAACAGTTGCACAGATAAATACAGTTATGCCAATGATGAGTATTATGATGTTGTTGAACCTGCATTCATCCACAGAAAGAATGTTATCCAGCATGTTCAATTACAATCCCACCTCACAGCCACTGCAGTGAAGACATGCACAAAATGACTTACCCCCAAGCTAGAAGTAGAACCTTATCATAGAATACACTCGACAATTCCGAATGAGCTAGACTGAAAATTACAAAAATCGGAGCAAAATCAGATTCCTAGCTAAACACAAAAAAGTGATATTCGATGCGTTCAACATTATGAGATGCATGTTGAAGTCATAGAAAAGTTTGGATGCAACCGTCTGACAGGCTAAACTAATACTCGTGTCATTAATTAAGAAAAGAAGGAAAAGAAAAAAAAAAAGTCGGACACTTTTTACTTGTCAAAAAGTATGTTACTCAAAAAAGCTCACTGTACATGTGTTTTTGGCTTTTTGTTCACATTGTTGTCTCATTCATACAAAAAATAATGGGTAACCTTAGTTCTAATAAAGAAGCATCAACACAGATCATACATGATATCAATTCAGGTTGAACGGCAGATTTTGATGAGAACCAACCTCAGGGCCCATAATCGTAAATATGAAGCCGTATTAGATACTGCTCCAAGCACAAACTCTATGGTGTGAATGAGTTGGTGAACAAAGACCTCACTGAACTCAAATTCCTCATGACTGTGAGAATCATCATACGGCTGCATTTCAAGCGGATCATCGCCACTGTCAAGCAAGGTGTAGGACTGACCTTGGTGCCTCTGAATGCAAAGACAAATGGCACAGGTTCAAAAAAAAAGAAATGAGCACCCCTACTAGAATATGGAATTGAAAAGGATTGCTACACACTTCCTGGTGTTGCTTCTTTAGGAGAAAAGGCTTTGGAAACAACATCCAGGGCACAGCAACAAGGGCCGACAGTAATAGCACAAGCTGGTAGCAGAACATGGGGCATGAAGAATTAGCTTCTACATATAGTAAGGAAAATCCAAGCTGTCACCATAACAGATATTAAACCTGAAGAATTCTCTGGCCAACAAAAAGCTGATTGTCGCCTAGATCATCAGTCGGACTCAGAAACATATAAATCATCACATGGTAAAGATCAGCTTGTGAGCCTGTGCACCATTTGACAATTATAAGGAGTGAAAGATAGCCAAACAGGCTGTTCAAGAAAATCATTTGGGGAACAAATTGGTACCTACAACAACATATAATCAAAAGTCAAACATGTGAAGATGCACAAGACACATTGTTCGCAAATAAAGGCAACAATAACAATAATCCCAAATTTAATTGGAGTTTGCTGCCATTCAGTTCTATTATGAACTAAATTTAGTGTGAGATCTAATAGTTCTAACTCCTTTCTGACCAAAGATGCCCGAGTCAACTTAGGTCATCCTCTCCTTCTCCTCTTACTAATAGTTCTAACTCCTTTCTGACCAAAGATGCCCGAGTCAACTTAGGTCATCCTCTCCTTCTCCTCTTACTATCCACCTGAATATGGTCACCACTCTTAATTTGAGTATTTGTAGGTCTATGTTAGACATATCCAAATCAATACAAATGCCTCTTTGCAATTAAAGATAAATAAATTAAAATGCTAGAAACAAACAAGGAAAACCACCTAAGCGTCTATGAATTTGTTCCTAAGTTGCCCTTTTTCTCGCAAAAAAGTGGAATTCTAAAGCAATTTAAGATGCAAATGCAGATAATACTGAGCATTCCCAATGATTATAGTGCATCCAGGGCTAATTGAAAGGGTCCAAAAACCCAATTTAGTAACTTTTCTGAACAGTACATGAAGGAATTAATTGTGGACAAGGCCCCCTGCTTTGTGGGAGTTGGGGAAGGGTCCTCTACCATACGCAATTTTCTCCTTCATTTTACAAAGAGGTGGTTTTTAAAACTTGAAGCTATGACCATCCAGTTACAATGGAGCAAACCACATCGTTGTGCCAAGGCTTGTGCATGAATGCTATTAGATTGGACGAACATGGATTACCAGATATTGAGGCCATCACCAAAGAACTTTGCATTGAAGTAACTCATTATAGTTCCAAGATTCATTTGGGCCACTCCTAACAGAATTGACATCTTCATCTTCAATGAGTTAAGAAAAGATAGTTCGCTCCGTGTACCATGCCACTTAGGATCTACTCCAAATGGATAAGTGGCACGTACCTTGATTAGACCAGCTGTAGAAGCATCCCTACAATCCAAATTGGGTATATAGGTCACTGGTGAATTGTATATGTTGGCATCTGTATACGATATTAACATGCTGTCCTTAGTACCTGCAAGAGGGTTCGCGACAACCATAGGCAGAGGCCCCAAATAATTCAAAAGGAACAGAGAAGAATTCATTGTATATCAATCCTGTATAGATAGAAAAGATCGCCATCATCATAATAACATAGCGACCACGGAAAATCATTTCCGTGATGTCTCCAAGCTTCTGCTATTACAAAATCAAGTGAGCTGAAGCATAACAATTAAAAGGACATATTGAATAACCCAATAAAAAGAGACAATTACCTGACAGGAAAGCTTCGTTTCCCTAATAATGAAATACAAAGTTGCCAACAACAAGCAAATACCATGGCCCCAATCACCAAACATCACAGCAAAAAGGAAAGGAAAAGTCACAATTGTATACACACTAGGATTTGCTTCCCGGTATTTGGCAACCCTGGAAAAACATTATGCTGGTTAAACCTCTTTGTAATATGATCTATTAGCAGTAAGTTAAATTTAGTCAAATGAACTGATGTGTTAATTGTGTTTGTGTATTCCAGATAATTCCAGGCCACCTTGTCGCTTATTCTGGTCGAGACATAGATAAAAGGAGATCAGTCTCCACAAATTTAAAACTTATAAGTCTACATTGCTAAATTTACCGACACTGGAAATTGGTTGGACTACTGCAACAACAGATGCTAGCAACAAAAAACTCCCTTTCCAATACTAGCTTTATATAACAAGATGTTATTGCTGTCATAATAATGCCTAGCTTGTATGTATCTTTTCATGCAGACAAATGATATCAGTCATGCAATTGCCTTCTCTAGTTCTTTCTCTTAGTTACACATTCTACCTTCACATATGTCCAGGACAACAGGGAAAGAAGAAATCTATGCTCTTTAGCCTAGCAAAGGGGAAATCAAGATACATGTCAGAGAGAAATAGTGCAGGATAAATAGCTAATGCATTAATGAACAGAAAACTCAATTCCACATATCTATCATGTAATAACAACTGGAATTATGAAATTATTGTTAATGCAACTGTAGCCAGCTTTCAGACCACAAAATTGCTTTTGGAGATAAAAAAGGTTACATAGAAATTGCTTACCCATATGCATCTACAATTTCTTCAAAGGCGGAACTAAATTTGTTTGTGTGGAAGTATGTAGGCGGAGACTCCTTTGTTTCTAAAACCTGGAATATGGTTCCAACCAGCGAATTGGTGTCTAGAGTAGCCTGCCGCAATACATTGTTAATCTGCACAGATAAAGACCATATGCAATTCAATAATCATTTATGATTTGAACAAGATTTGTACAACCCTTTCAATAAACAATACACAGGTCCTAGTTCAACGAACAAACCTGATCTCTTGCAAAAACTGGACACCAGCCTTCAGCGACAAGACATTTCCTAGTCACATCTATGCTGAGCATATTTAAAGTGTGGTAAATAGCCTTTTCCTTCTTTACCTATAGAAAGCCAAATTTGGTGAATTAAAATATTAAGAAAATGAATCCCAACATGCAAACTTGCATCCTGTTGCAAAGAATCTTGAAGAGATATTCAAATAAAAACACGCTGTGTCAAACATATTTACTCAAAAATACCAGAAGACTCCATTGCTCAAACTGAAAGCCAATCGTCTGCAACAAATTTCTCCGGTGTTTCAAGCCAACATCTATGGTAGTCTTCAGGTCTGAAAGTTTTCCAGACACCTAGAAATCCATCAAATTACAAAATTTTTCACGTGGTGACAATTGCACATAAAAGCTACTACTGGATCCCACAAGGTAGCAAAGGAAAGTCCCAACTTTGTTCTGATAATTGTGAGAAATAGCCGGAAAATGCTTTTCAAAAATTTGGGATTCCGTCAATGTGACATCACTCATAATAGATTATGGTTACTATCAGTACATAATGATGTGGTAAGCATGTAAGTTTCTCACCTCACAAGAATGCAGTCAGAAGCCATAAAGTATATAAAGTGTACCTCTGTGATTGTCTGAAACTGTTTGCTTATGTCATCACTAAAGGGGTAGCGAGTTGCTCCAAAAGCTTCACAAATCTTCATAATTTTGTTCTTTGCTCTGTCCCCCGAATAGAAGACAACAAATACATTTTTTTCGACCTGTGAATTGACACCTTTTAGTTTCTCAAAGACGAAGGCAGAGATCTATATGTAAATAGACAAAGCAATTTGTAGGGATTGACCTTCTCTCCTGACACAGGATCAGACACAGGGTTTTCAATTACGGATTGCTTCAAATACACATTACCCCTAGTTGCACGAAACAAAATCCTTTCAAAAGACGTTGATTTTTCTCTTGGAACAAGGCCACTGACAAAGCCCAGTTTAACTTGCTTTGATGGATCTGTTGTCATTTCCTACACAAGATTAATATCTAAGCATCATAAAAAATGATAGCAAAATTTCAGCTGCCATAAATTAAACATTAAAAATAAAAATAAAAAAGAGGAAATATGAAGAATCGATACTTGCTCCAACAATAATGGACAATCAATGGATCCTTCACCACTGTTGTGTTCTTCATGTTCTCTCTGTTGAGCTGCAGCACTCCTTTGAGCAGAATAGAAGAACTCGCCAGCCTGAAATCAGGCAAAAAATATGTTGCAAGGCATTCAACATCTCAAGAATTCTTAAGCTAATCTACTGTAAAGCAGATGACTTATTACAAAATGCCACAATTGTCCATCTACTTTCTACAATCTAAGAAATTGTGGCTTGGGCACATTGCTAATTCATGAAGTTCAGAAACAAATAAATGTTTTCTTCGGGCAGCAACCCAATTTACAAAGAATCCATGCCTTGTGAGCTTCCTATGGCCTCAGGCACAGAGATAGATTATCATCTCAAGCATCATACAGCTAAACAAGCAGGACAGAAGCGTGAAGATAAAAAGAAGCCGAAAGTTAAATCTCAAGAATGTGCTGCATTCTTTTGCATACTCTGAAATGCTCTTACAATTCAGCAGCCTTAAAAGAAAGCAAGCCTCACCTTCTGCAAAACAAGCTTGTACTCTGATAGTTCATTGCAAGTTCTCTGTAACTTATCATTATTTGCATTTATTTCAATCAGGTCCGCTTCTAGTTCTCCTAGTTTCACCTATCAATCCAAACAACAAATTGCTTTAAAACATATAACATGTAACATATTGGCAGCTAGAGACAAGTGCATGATTGTCTAATACCTCTAAATTATCCAAAACAAGGTCATCACTCCTTGCAGACCATCTTGTTGGAGGTGACAGGCCAGCCTTGGTCATTTGCTCCTTGAAGAAACGCAACTTACGAGCCATTTCCACACATCTCTTCATCTGCACATTACAATAAACCAGCCCACACACAAGAAAACTAAAGAAATAAATAACTAACGGAAAATCACCCGCGAATATATATTGTAACCAGGATGTTGATAAGGTGATGGACATCTAAATGCTAAACTCACCTGAGCAGCATATGTTCGCTGAAATGGGCTCTTTTCAGCATTGAGCTGGAAGTCACAAAGATCAAACAGCATGTATTGGTATTTCTAGTTCATGGTACAAAATATATTAGAAGACACTAATCAACACGGAAAACTGTTTGATTTGAAATCATGAAACGCGGTTAGATCTGAAGATTCACACGGAAAATGTTACCTTCTGTGTCAATTAAAAACACGTCTTCAAAAAAATTGTTCATCTGCATCTACGTTATATCCATACAATCAATCCAATTCAAATACATGCATAATCTCCTAAAACCATGAAATCGTTTTCTCCTCGAAACTACAATGTGGAAATCAGAAATTACGACGATTTAGATACGATTTGACCAAAAATGCACTGGAGAAGAATCTTGTAAAAGAAGAAAAGAGATAATGCCTCACGTCTTTGAATTGGAAGAGGCCAATGTCTCCAAGATACGATATCGAACGGCGAGCTGATTCGATGGGAATGATGAGTTGCACTAATTGCATTGGCTCCGATCGCAGCAGATCCATCGCCGGGCAGCTCCACCGCTCCTCCATTCTCATCAATCCACCTACTACGGACCTACAGTTCCAATACAAAACGTGTGCCTTTATGAGCGCGTAATGTAAAACTCGCCGGGCGGGGCGATCAATTAATTCTATGGCCCTGGATGAAACTCTCGTCCCAATTCTCTTCCTTTTCTCTTCGTTTTGTACGAGTTTCTCACCGCTGGTCTAAAACAGGAACGCTAAAAGCGCGGTTAAATATAATCAAATTTATATACTGGAGACGAACGGTGTCGTTTTATTACGACGTGGAGTCTCTTAATTGGGCCTTTTCGCCCTACTGAACACCAGCCCATCTTCCATTTTTGACTTTTACTTTTTATTTATGTTGTGAGGAACTCCACGTATCTTTTCGGTCCTCTGTTTTGGCAATATAGCCGTTTGTTGAGTACGAAATAGATTAAGATAACAGAGCCTATTGTAGCCCCTTTGGCTCTCCGATACTTTTATAACTCTAAAAATTTTATATAAACTATAAGTAATTTAATTTTTTAATTATCAAATATAAATTTATAATTATAATTATAATTATAAATGACTTGTATGATAATTGTGTAAAAACTCAACATAAACCTCTAAACTATTTATCACCAAATCAAAATATATTAGAAAAATATTCTTAAAATTATTTTAAAGATCTATTATTATGATCATTGTGAGTTCAAAGTAATGTCTTTTGTTCTTGTTAATATCCTTGTAATTATTTCAGCTCTCATGAATAAAGTCTTTCCTTTCTATCTTAGAAAATTTATGCTAGTTTTTTGGCTGATATATTAGTTTATAGCTCGAGCATAAAGTCCTCTATAAAGCATTCGTCTTGTGTTTTACAAGTTCTTAAATCACAACAATTATATACAAAATGGTTAAAGTGTTTTTATGGACAAATTCAAATTGATTTTTTAGAGCACTTAATTAATGGAAAAGGAGCAGCTATTGACCCTTTTAAAAATGAGACTTCGATGAGTAGGTTGATTCCTATTTCCTTGAAGAGTCTTCTTGAAGGATTTTTGGACTTAATTGGTTGTTATGGGAAATTCATCAAAATTTTTGATACCATTAATCATCCTTTAATTAAATTACTTAAAAAATACGGTTTTGATTAAAATCTAAAGGTAAACCATTCTTTCTTGAAGTTTAAAGAGGTCAAGACCAAAACTCTTAGACTTGCTTTATTAGATTGGACAGGGGTTTTTGAATTGGAAATTGATGCATGTCTATTGGAAATAGGTGTTGTCATATGGAAACCAACTACTTAAGTAAGTCATTACATGACAAGCATCAAGGGCTATTCATTTATGAAAATGTGCTTCCTGCCATTATCATGACAGTTAGCAAGGGGAAGCACCACTTAAGGTGGCATCCCTTAGTATAGGAATGGTTTAGATAAAAGGGTTGCAAATGCTTATCAAGGAGAAATCAAGAGGTAAATGCAAAGTTCTCCATAATAACATTGTCTAGCAATATCAAATGTCATTCTTAAATGGATGCAAAATTATTGTTGTAAGCTCTTATCAATATTTTAAAACACAAGAACTACCCTACAACCTTTCTAAGGAAATTTTATGGTACAATGATAGATTGCACTTAGGAGAATCTAGCTCTTGCAAAGCATCGTTAATGGCAACCTTACATTCCTTAGCCTTAAATGGACATTCTTGCAGTAAAGCAACCTATCATAGAGTTAAGCGATTATTTTATTAGTCTAGTATGAAGAAAGATATTTTACAATATGTGTCTCCTTAAAGATGGAGAATGAGAGACCAAATTTTCTATCTTGTTTTTTTTTTTTTTTTTTCCAAAAGAGAGCACAAGGATTTGCAAGAGAGAGAAGAAAGAGGTTGGTTTGGCAAAAATATGTCATGTGCATATTTTATTTTATTTTGTAATAATTTGTTCAAATATCATATTTAATGATTTGATCATTTTTTTTTTGTCCAAAAATTGATTACTGTGAAGTGAAACCTAAAGGTTTAGAACTATTTTGGAAAATTTAAAAAGTATAAGACTAGATTAAGAAAATGCTAGAGGTTTATAGCTTCTAAAAGTTGTCTAATGGGTTTATCACAACAAAGTTGTAACCAAATGACAAGTAAATAAGTTTAAATTCCTCCGATTCAAAAAAAAAAAAAAAAAAGAAATCATACTAGAAGTTCCATCTTTGCGATTATTCAAGGATAGTTCTTGATTAGATCTCACTTTTATGTATGAAATAATTTATGTCTCATGGGACAGCAAAGTTAGTTTTACTTGAAATAGCAAAATAAAAAGGTGTTCTCTTCCGCGAGTTGACACAGAGACTCACAAAAAAAATATAAAAGAGCAAAAATTCATGTCATTACACGAATACGGCTGATAATAGCCAAGCAATGTGTAGTAGTGAAACGTTTTTTTGGGGACATTTGTTTTGTAGCCTAACAAACATAGAAGATAAAGTTTATGGTATATGGGCATGCACTAGGTTGTATCCCATATTTATCACACAAACTACTGAAATTTCTAGTTATACTGCCCAGTTAAAACTTTAGAGCTTCTTCAAATTGATTCGACCGACCTTTTAATATGCGAAAATGTTTTACACATAACGTGTTATACGATAAAGAAAAAAGTAATTTTCTTTTTTTTTTATTATTATAAATTTTAGATGTTCTTTTGCAGATTTCTCTCTCTTTTTCTCCTACTAGAATTTGAACTTCAACCATACTAGATAAACATTTAAATTTTGAATAATTGGGTATATTTTAAAACTATCCATTGACAATTTGTTATATAGTAATGAGTTGTATAAATTTATGTGCATTTTAAATATATATATATATATTTATTTATTTATTTTATTTTATTTTTCTTTTAGAAAAGGTCCATGGAAGAATAGTCAAATAATAAACATCCAATTACCTATGATAAATAATTTCTTTCTTATGAATAAAAATATGGTTACAATAAATAATACACCTTCCAATAAGGACAAACCATTTCAAACATAATGTTTCTTCTTTTAGAAAGATTTGACGATACAAGCAAATTAAACAAACAGAAATCTTATGGAGCTCTGTGGGCGTAAGGAGAGGTAATCAATTATATTAATTTTTTTTCTACCTTTTTTTTGCGAAAAAATTACAATATACTATATTTAAAAAAAATATATATTCTTTTTTTTTCATAAAATGTACTGTGTTGTCAAAAAATATAATTTATTTTCTAAAAAATTTGCATAATTTTAACAGCTACAATCAAAATTTAATTTATTTTTCCAAAACTTTACTGCATTTTTGCAACAACATATTGTATTCTCTAACAAAAATGTATTATATTTCTACATGTACAACTCAACTCAACTCAAACCCATTAGAAAATAAACTTGACTTGAGTTTGATTCAACAGTAATCCTACCCAAAATGATAGATGCCGAAGTAGTTATAATCTGAAATTGTTCGACTAGACCT
>JAHLGO010021109.1:2371026-2424033 GCA_020615895.1 Ceriops decandra
CACCTCTCTAATGAGGGAAAATTAAAGAAAATAATGATATATTAGCTAACAAATTCTCACAATTTTTTATTAAATGTTATTGCCTAAAAAAGAAAACAAAAAAAGAGAGAGAAAAACAACAATTTGGTTAACAACATTTAAGTGATAAATAGTCAAGAAAAAAGATTCAAATTTGAACATTGATAAAGTGAATAAAAATTTCTCAGACAAAATAATAATTTAAAGTAATTTAACATATTATTACCACAAGATGTCCTTTACTTGTTGTTGGCTTTACCTCTTTTACAACTCTAACCTTCTCATAAAATAATATTCAAATTCAACCAATGACAAAATGAATGAAAATTTCTCATGAAAAATAGTAACTAAAAATAAATTTCACTTATTATTACCTTAACATATCTATTACTTATTGGCTTTGCCTTTTTTGTAGCAACTTCTTTAGGCATCAATAAGGTAAATCCACCCTAGCAGAGCAATCACACGAGCACATGGATAAGATCCACATCACTGGATAAACATGAAGTGCTTATAAGTTTGCCAAGAAAGACTAGTTGCATTATTGGACCATTAAGAAATCCCAAACATTAAGAATTTCAATTAGAGGAAAGTTGTCGACAAAGAATAACATTGTGAGAAAGTAAGTGGGAATCATCAATAACATACTAATAGAGAATTTCATCTACTTATTTAATAGCATCATCCAAAGTGGCATCAAGGAAATAATCTCCATGATAGGCTTTATTCTTATTGTCAACATTCAAAAGGTAATCTTATGCATCTAATTATATCTAAACCATAAGTTAATAGAGGTTATTTTTTATCTAAAATCTAAAACTGAAGAGAACTTGTAACTAAGTTAAAACTAAAAGTTTTCTTTAAGGATGGAATTTCTTTTTTAGTTTTCAGTTTCATTATACGTTATAGATAGATTATAAGTTGAAATTATAAATTTAATAAGATTATTTTAGCTGGTCCATGGCATATTTTCTTTGAAACCATTAAAAGACGTAAAAAAATTAATAAGCTATCATTGAAAAACATATAAGTTTTTGAAAAATATATATATAATTGATTCAAAAAAGCCTAAATTAAGATACTTTCCTAAAGATCACAGCAGCCGACTCAAGTTGGGCTACAGAGACAAAAACATAGACTCTAATTAGGCTTAGGCTAGCCACAATAGCCAATCTATATTTACCTAGAACTAACCTTTAATTATTCTTGGTCAACTTATGATTCGAATATAATTAGGTCCATAAGATTACCTTTTGAATGTTGACAATAAAGATAAAGCCTATTGTCAAGATTATTTCCTCAATGCCATTTTGGATGGTGTTTTTAAATAAGCAGACAAAATTTTTTATTACTGTGATCCTAATTATGGGTTATAAGAATGAAAACCTCCAAACAATCATTAATTATGTTTAATGAATTTTGAACCCATGGATCTTAAATTAACCTAAAGGTTTTAACCATAGCAATTATTTACAAATTAATAACTAACTATGATCCTAATTATGGGTTATGAGAATGAAAACCACACAACTATTAATGTAATTGCTCTAAACAATCACTAATTATGTTTAATGGATTTTAAACCCATGGATCTTAAATTAACCTTAAAGTTTTAAGCAATGCAATTATTTATAAATTAATAACTAACTATTTTACATGTTAATAAAAAAATAAATGATTTTACATGTCAATAAAAAATAAATGACAAAAATAAAAAAAAGGCAGGCCTTCTAGGATTAGAACCTATGACCTTTCTTTAATATTTAAGTTATTAATCATTGAACTTAAAGTAACTTTCAATTAAAAGTCACACTATGTTTATAAGTACCAATGGTCTAGCATTTGTTTTACATATGGAAAAATTTTCTTTTCTTTTCTCCATTTCTCCATTATCCTATCAAAGTTTTATTTTGTTTATAATATTGCTGTAGAAATATTATAAACAATTTTAAGTGCAATTTTGAAAATACATCAACTTCTTAAGGGCTTGCTTTAGTAGTGCAATCTGTAGTCAAGTGTACTTCATTTGATCTTATGAGGAGATTTACATAAAACTCTATTGCAAATTAGTGAGAGTGAATTTTGCCTTAAGGAAAGTGGTAGTAGATATATGACTTGAAGCAAATTTCTTTCAATTACTAATATATCTTATATCTTTGTTCAATAATCTTAAGACAAAATTCTCTTTGACATTATGGCTAGAACATTTAAAGATTTGGCTTCTAGTTTCATAAAATTAGAAAGATTTGATGGAGGAAATATTGTACATTAGCAGAGGAAAGTTCATTTTTTGTTAGTGTCACTATATGTGGCTTATGTTCTAAATATTACAAGGCCAAAAGAGTCAAAATATGAAATTATTGCCAATACTAAGACAAGACAAAAATAGGAGACCTATGATGAGATATGCAAAGGACACATCTTGAATGTTATAAGCAATTTATTATTTGATTTCTACTACAATTTCTAATTTGTAAAAGAACTATAGGAGAAACTAGAGACAAAGTATATGCAAAAGGACACAACAAGTAAAAAATTTCTTATCTTTAAATTCAATAATTATAAGATATTTGATAATAGACTAATAATAGAATAATTTTCTAAAATTGAGAAAATACTTAATCGCCTTATACAACACAAGTTGTTTATGGATAAAACTATTATTATGAGGTCAATCATAGATAAATTGTCTCCTTTATGGAAAGATTTCAAGAGAAGTCTAAAGTATAAAGTAGAAGATATTTTTCTTGAAAATTTTGCTAATCATCTTTATGTAGAGAAAGGGTTTCGTATGTAAGAAGACAACAAAGAGTAAGCTTCTTATATATAAAAAATGCATATAGTTAAGGAATGATAATCAAACAAGTCCTCTAATAAAAGGAAGAGTTAATCCAATGGTGATAAAAAGCAATATAAAAGACAGAAGAAAAATGGAAAATGTTATTTATGTCAGGAAAAAAAGACACTATAAATTTGAATGACAACGTTTTTAAAAGGATAAAGAAAGACAAGCAATTTTTAAGGCAACTAATTAAAAAAAAAAAGGTTGCCTTAATTATAAAAGTTAATTTAGTAGAAGATGACGCTACTTGGTGGATTGATTCTAGGGCTACCTAACATGTTTATAAGAACAAAAGTCTCTTTAAGGAATTAAAACCAGTAACTAATGGTATTGTTGTATACTTGGAAAATTCTACTACAATTTCTATTATAAGAATTAGGGAAGTAGGATTAAAATTCACTTCTGAAAGAGTCATTACTCTTACAAATGTACTTTATGTTCCAAAAGTTAGTAAAATATTAATTTTAGGTAGTCTTTTGAATAAATATGGGTTTAAACTTGTATTTGTGATTAACAACTTTGTTATCTCAAAAGAAAATGTGTTTATGGGAAAGAGTTATCTATTTGACGGAATGTTCAAACTTAATATTAAAGCAAATAGAAATGATAATATTTTTACTTATACTGTTAAGCATTTTTCTTTGTGGCATAATAGATTAAGACATATAAATTTTAAAAGATTATAAGATATGGTTAAATTAGAATTATTACTACATTTTAATATATCTAAAGAAAAATGCATAATTTGCATGTTAACAAAAATAAATAGAAGTAAATTTCCAAGCATTTAAAGATCTTCAAGTATGTTAAAATTAATTCATAATAATATATGTGATTTGCATAACACACCAATATTTGGAGGAAATAGATATTTTATAACACTCATTAATGATTACTTTAGATTTTGCCATGTCTATTTACAGCATACCAAAATGAAATTCTTAAAAGATTTAAGATCTATAAATTTAAAGTTAAGTTGCAATGCGAATTTATTATTAAATGCTTACGATATAATAAAGGGAAAAAATATTATGATATTACATTCTTTAAATCCATGGGAATCATCCATCAAACAATTGCATTATCATAACAAAATAATGTTGTTGAACATAAAAACCAAACATTAATGGAAATGGATAATGCCATGTTGTCAAAATTTGGCTTAAGATATGGATTTTGGGGTAAGGCATTGCTTACAACATTTCATATTTTGAATAAAGTTTTAATAAAAATGAACAAAATAACCCTATATGAGTTTTGGAATATAAGGAAACCAAACCTTAATTACATAAGAGTTTGGGGCTGTAAAGTAATTATTAAAGTTCTTGAACCTAAAAAGAAAAAAAGAGGTGAAAAAGAAATTGGATGTATTTTCTTGGGATGTGCTGATAATAGTGTGGTCTATCAATTCATGGTGATCAAGCCTAACAACTATATTTTTATTAACATAATCAAAAAAATCAAGAGATGTTATCTTTGATGAAAATAAATTAATCTCTATTTTTAAAGTTTCAGAATGAAAACAATGTTCTTAGTAAAAGGAACAAAAGAGTTAGTGAGTAATCAAATTTCATATTACTTTAATATTAAATATAATCCTAATACATTTAATGAAACAATGAAATTGTAAGATGTTGTGTTTTGGAAAGAAGCAATAAATAATGAAATGGATTAAATTATAAGTAATAAGACTTAGAAATTATTTAATCCCTCACTTAGTATAAAGCTAATTAGATGTAAATGATTTTTTTTTAAAAAAAAAAACAAAGATTAATGGAACCATTGATAAGTTTAAGGATAAATTAGTCGCAAAAGGCTTTACATAAAAGTCAGGTGTTAATTATTTTGATACATATTCACTAATAGTTAAAATTGCGACAATAAGGGTACTCTTTGCACTTGCCTCAATTTATAGCCTAATAATTCACCAAATATATGTAAAAATAACATTCCTAAATGGTGAATTAGAAGAAGAAGTGAATATAAAATAACCTGAAGGATTTGTGATGCCCATTTAAAAGAAAAAGGTGTGTAAACTGATTAAGTCCTTATATGGACTAAAACAAAAGCCTAAACAATGGCAAACAAAATTTAATCAGGTGGTACTTGCTAATGAATTCAAAGTTATTAAATTAGTCAAATGCCTATATAGCAAGTTTAAGGATAAGAAAGGTGTCATTATTTGTTTATATATGGATAACATGCTAATTTTTTATATTAACTTAAAACATGTTAAAGTTATCGAAATGTTTTTGTTTATAAATTTTCATATAAAAGACATGGGTAAGGCAAATATCATCTTTGGAATCAAAATTTTGTTAGATCAAGAGAGTATAACACTTTCCCAATCACATTACTTTTAAAAATTTCTTTACAAATTTAATTACTTAGATTGTATTTTAGCCTCTACCCTATATGATCCCAACATAAATTTCACCAAGAATGTTAGAAGTCTAGTTTTTTAATTAGAACATACCAAGATGATAAGATATCTAATGTACACAATGATATGTACAAGGTCAAACATAACCTATACAATTGGAAAAATGACTAAGTACACAAGTAATTCAAGTGACATACATTGGCATAGAGTAAATAAAATCCTAAAATACTTTAAGAAAACACATAATTATGGGATAAGTTATACCCATTACCCTTTTGTTTTAGAAAGATACTTAATGCTAGTTAGATCATTAATAAAAAAGATCAAACTTCAACTAGTGGATGGATCTTTATGCTTGGTAGAGGTGTAATTTCTTGGAGTTCCAAGAAAAAAACTTACATAGCAAATTTCACAATAACTATAGAATCTGTAATATTAACTTCAATAAGTAAGGAAATAGAATGGTTATAGAATTTGCTTTATGAGATTCCTTTATGGCAAAAGCCTATTGCACCAATTTATATACATTGTGATAGTGCTACAACTCTAGTAAAAATATATAGTCAAGTATATAATGATAAGTCTAGACACATTGGACTTAAACATAACTATGTAAAAAACTTGATTTTAAATGTAGTAATCACAATTGATTTTGTAAGATCAAGTCAAAATATGGCATATCCTCTAACAAAAGGATTAATAAGAGACATTGTAAATAAGATATCAAGAATGATAGGTCTCAAGCCCATAACTACAAATCACCCATGATAAAAATTCAACTTAACACTTAATAAAACATTAAGTTTTGAGTTTAATGAGTTAAAATATATCATTAGTATGATTGAAGCACTATACTTAATTTTATTTTATTTTCATCCCAAGGTCATATAATGTTTAGTTCTCGCAATTAAATTAGAAGGATGAGTTTTACGACTCCTAACAAACTTGAAAAGGTGTTTTACGGTGAGGGCCTTAGTTTGCCTATATAAATGTGGAATGTTATGGTTATTCCAATAAATTAGGGGCTTGACTTTAAAAACATTTATAAAAAAGATATAAATACAATGACTTTTAATGTGTCAACTATCTAAAAAAGAGAAGTGTATTAGTGTACGATTATTTATGTGAACTGTTTTTACAACTTGTTAATAAGAATAGTTTGTTCAAAATTTGTCTACATATTATTCAGATCTATTATAATACACTTTTCACTATGTAAAGGTTCAATTTATAAGATACCTTTACTTATACAAATGACTATTAGAATTGCCAAGGAACCTTTTTATTCTCAATATTTTGAAAATGATAGAGGATTATTGAGGGTTTTCACACAATAACTTGGTGTAAATTACATTAAAACTTATGCACCTGTTGCTAGGTTGGACACCATCAAACTCTTACTTGTAATAACAACAACCAAAGATTGGTTTGTGCATCAATTAGATGTTAAATTTTCCTTTTTAAATGGTATGCTTTAAGAAGAGATCTATGTTAATCAACTTGAAAGATTTGTCAAGAAAAAAGGGAAGAAAGCAAGGTGTACTTGTTGAAAAAGGCTTTTTATGGTCTCGTTAAGAGCCTTATACACAGGAATTCATGAGTACTTGCTAAGGCTAAACTTTAATAGATGTAACTTTCTATGTTAAAAAGGAGGGATCTCATCTTCTTTATTTGTCTTTCTATGTTAATGATCTTATGGTAATTCGAAATAATCCTAAGGTTGTACATCAATTTAAAAGAAACATACATAATCAATTTAATATGACTAATCTAGGCAAAATGCATTACTTTCTTGGTTGACAAGTTTATCAATCACAACAAAGAATCTTTATAAACTAAGCATAGTATTCAACTTCAATGCTTCAAAAATTTCATATGATAGTTTGCAAAAGCATAACAACATTCATTACCCCATGAGACAAGTTCCAAAAGGAAAATGATAACCCTAAAACAAATAAGACTAATTACAGAATCATTATAGGTAACCTGTTATACTTGTCAACCATAAGACTTGATATCATGTATGATATAAGTCTTTTGTCTAGATTCATGTATATACCTAGAGAAACACATCTTAAAGTAGCCAAACAAATACTAAGATACATCAAAGGCAACCTTAAACTTGGAATTGTGTTTGTAAGTAATAAAGAAATGAAGCTCATTAGCTTCTCATATAATGATTAAGGAAGGTTACTTGATGACATGAAAAGCACTTTTGGAAATGTGTTTTCTCTAAGATCTTAGGTGTTCAATTAGAACTCAAAAAAGCAATGAACTGTGGCACAATTCACAATTAAGCTAAATACATTGCAATAATCTTAGTAGCAAATCAAGCTCTATAGATCAAAAAAGTGCTTGTAGATCTAAAGTTTGAACAAACAAAAGCAACCTTAATTTTTTGTGACAATCAATCCACCATTGCTATATCAAGGAATCTAGTACTAAATGGAAGACTAAAGATTTCAAAACCAAGCTTCACTTCATTAGAGAAGCTCAAGAACATGGTGATGTAAACCTAACCTACTATCACTCCAAAGATCTAATGGTAGACATTTAACTAAAAGATTGCACAGACCAAGGTTTAAGGAGCTAAAAAGGAGTTTTTATGCAAAATTATGGCACCAAGGAGGAGTGAAGGTCTTGATGGTGCCACTATTTTGTTGTCTTGTGTGGTTAGTACCTAGTTGATCCAATTTTCCTCCTAAAATTAAAAGTTTGCTATGATAGTTGGATGACCAAGGGAGGAGCTAACATAGGCTGATTTTCTAGAAACGTTTTGTACCAGCAACTTGTCAATTAAAACTAATTTACAAATGTGAATTTTTTTAAATTTAAATTTAAATTTGAGTTTTAAATTTGTTATTTATTTATTATAAAAATGAATCAATGAAAGCATAGTATGTTACCCCTCTTCTGTCATTTTTCTTTAAGCTCTCTTCTATGTGATTACCATTTTTGTTATCTAGTTTAGTTCCTTGTAGCTTGTGATTACTGATGCAACTAAAAATCAATAGACACAAAACCAACAGCAGTTTCTGCAATTGAAAGCCAACGTGGTCTTTCAGTTTCCCTCGTCTTCTTCCGTTGGGCAAGCTTGCTAATTTTACCGTGAACAACTTATTATATCGGCGTCCATGTGTAAATTCTCTATTTTCTTTTAGTACACTTGTCCTAATAGGGGTTCGGTTTTGTGGTCATTATCTTCAGTTTCAAGATATCAGAATGAGGACACAAAAAGGGCAACAATCAGGCTTGAGCAGTGCGCTCATTCATACATGCAGAGAGCCATTGCATCTCATGGAGCATTTGCCATTTAATATGGCCGCCATTCAAAGCATTATACTAAAGGACCTGAGGGACTTCAGACCAGAACACTTGCATTACGGCTTGACCTGTTTGGGATTTCAAATCTATTTTCCTGATCCCCCTATTTTCTGTTTTAAATCCGTAAACATGAAAAGAGTAATGACTCTAGATTTTAGATGCAAAGTGCATCCAAATAATATATGCGATGACTGAACTAGTTGGTTAAAGTGAAATATTTTTCTGAAGTTCAATCTTGATGCACAAATCATGCTAGTGAGAGTTCATCATGAAATCTGGTTTTTAAACTCACCATGTAGGATGACAATATCTATATTTTCTTTGTGAATCGAAAGGTTCTAATTGGTAGAGCAACAGAAGATGTTGTTGTTGATACTGACTGACTTGGGTAGAGAAGGGCGCTCAAATAAAATATCTCGACGGCAGGTGAGTTTGCATTTGCCATGACATGGGCGTATTGGCTTTTTGTTTTTTTTCTTTTTATTTGAAAGAAAACCAAAACAATTTCCAGAGCCTTTTCTGGTTGCTGGACATGGCCCTATCAGCGAGCAAAGAAATCAAATTCTTGTTTCCTGGGATGTATGACATTCTTTGATGGTAGTGGGTCGAATTTGAGGCCTGCTTCTGTAATTTTAGCTTAATTTTGCAATATACACTTCCATATCAAAGTTTGTGAAACCCTTTCCTCTATTGAAATTTGAACTAAGTCGAGCACTTTGCACTTTGACGCAAAATTAGGTTGAGAACTATACTGAAGCGAAGCACCCATCTGAGGTCATCTTTATTGCTAATAACAGTGTCAAATACCTTTTTATAAGCTTCTTCCGGGCATTACCTGTCTGAGCACCAAACTTCTGAATCCTATGTAAAGTTTTTCTTATTGGTTTGTTGGTTTAGACACTTGTACTTTTGGATAAAAGAGGGACTTTTCATCTGAAAAGCCTTGGCAAGGTTTCTATCCAAGTGAATGACAAGGGGATAGCCCCTGGACAGAGTCTGAACATAATATCGAGCTGCCTGATTGAGGCGTGTGCCCACGGCTCCTTACTATTTTATTATTGCGCTATTTTGCGGAAACTTCTTATATGCTAGACAAAATCTATAAGCAGTGCTCTCTGTATTCTTTCTGGTATGCAACTTAATTCTGTCAAATCTGCGATGCCTCCTTTGCTTTTGTCTATCGTTAGCATGGTTGTTTTTGTCATATTGGTTTCCTTGTGCCTAACTGCAATGCAGCATTTTGTTTATTGGGCTTCTATCTGAGCACACCTGCCAAATATTTAAATCAATGTCCAGACCTTGCAATCTACTCTCTTCCCATTGCAAGTCAGCTGGTCAAAAATTCAAAAACAAAAGAAGATTTAACAACAAAAATTACCACCAGATAATGCATGCGTTTTTCCTAGAAGTCAATCGTAGCAATATAATTGGAATACGTGTGCTGATAATGTGTAAAGAAAAATTAAAATGCGCGGGGCCAGTGAAATTTGCACTAGCATGTCGCAGAGGATGCTTTTTAGTACGAAAATGTTACAATTTCTCTCTAGTTTAGATTTTTAAATGATGTGGCGGTGATGATGGTGAATTTGCAGGTAAGGGAATGCCCTTCGTATTTGAGGCAAACCAAACTTGTGTGAAGCACTATATGGATAGCACAGCCCAAAACCATCAAAGGCAGGAGCAGAAAGTTTGAATTATCGCAGATTTTTCACGAATCAGGAGTCAGCACTATTTGGCTGTCTTTTTTTTGTTTTTTTGCAGAGGTTTCTGGGTTGATTTTGTAAGGCATGTTCCATCCGGTGAATATAAGTGTCAACTGTCCCTCTTAAGAAAAAGAAGACTCGGACTTCAAATATTAGAAGGCCCTTCTAAATGCTGAGGGAAAATTCGTTCTGCAATTCTGGGATCAGGGTCTGCCAGTAAAAATTGCACCAGGTGTTCCTGTCTCCCTTTGTGGAGTACTTTTGGATAACAGAAACACATTGCTAGGCATGATTGATTCAATTTAAATTCTTAGTTCATTTTGACATACGGGTTTAAAAAGGATTTATGACCTTATGAATTGACGAGTTTAATTATAATTCGACAGCTATACACTGTTCATGTTTTTTTTTCTTCAACTGACTATGAACTACTAACTACCCATTAACAAAAAAAAAAAAAAAAAAGCACTAGCAAACAAGTGACATTAAGAGGCTCTAAGGACAGAACATAGTGGCCATACGTGGGGGTGTCCATCGACAAAGCTTTATCCAACACGTCCCATCCCATCCCATGTTCACTGTATTTTAGTATATAGTATTGTTAAGCATCGAATAATGGGCAACCCTCTGCAACAACCCATTACCTATCGATCACCTCAAGAATATTGTCACTTGTGTGCTTTTGCAAGCATCCCTTCCCTTCCCGGTTTCGATGCGGCCATTTGGAGTAATTATACATGCAAATGTCCATGAAAGCTTACCTCGAGTGGTACCTTTCTTAGAAGGTCTTCGGAGTCCTTTCCACTAAGATTTCCCTTTTTTTTTTTCTTTTTTCTTTATATATATATATATATATATATATATATATGTATGTATATTCCTAAGGGCGAGTATTGAACTTCAGTCCCTAAATTTAAACAACTCAACTGAGCTCAACAAAATAATTATGTTATTAAAAAAAACAAGACTTAACAAAGCTTTCATCTCAAAATAAATTCAGGTTATTTTTTCGTAAATTTAAATTGATTCTAAGAGTTAGAATTAGGGTTGGGAATATAAGAAGATCAATTTAGATAAGAATGATATTTATATTCAAATCAAATCATGTTGTTAAATTGTTAAACTATCATTATTGAGGTCACTCGAAAGAAGCATTGACTAAAACAAGAGAGTAAATTTTTTTTAAAGATTGAAAGAAGGAAAATTGAGTTCTTAATTATATATACACATATATATATATATATATATAACGAGAATGTGAATTTTAAAGATTGAGATCGAGAATAAATAATTCAAAACTTGACATGAAGAAGTAATATGTCTTTCTTCATTGTATCAAGGTGGGGTAGGCTGTGAGTGTGAAAGAGACTGTTGAGCGATTTTTTTTGTGTGGTCTGCCTCCATTAATGAAGTTCTGGGCTTTGGTATTATAAAGCAACCGATTTGATTTTCATAATTTTTAAGCTTTTAAAGGAAACCTATTTTCATGTTGGGATCGAGGAGCAAGGTCCTATCTTTATAAAAGAAACCTAAGATCCGAAAGCTAGGTTTTAAATTCAATACACTGTGATAAGGTACAGGGGAGAGCTGCTCGGACGCATCAGGACATGAACGAGTGACATCCGACATGAGCCTGCAAGAGCAATGACTAACATGCCTAGAATCCTCCTCCCCTACAAAGAAGTTGAATCAAGACATTAATGAATGACTTTATAGCATGAGCCCTACAAGGACAATGACGAACATCCCTACAATCTCCTTCTTTTTATTATTCAAAAAAAGAAATTCCTAGGAAAGGATATGCCCAAATCATTTGCAGGATGATCACATATGTACTTACAAAATATGTATTATGCTTATTATAATTGTCTTACTCAAAATTTATAAATTAAATGAAACAGGTTAGATTTGAGTTACAAAATATTTAATTTAAATAACTATTTGAATAAATTTTAATGTTATTTTAGGTTAAATTATTTTGTATAATTTTAACAATTTAAGCAAGACATTGCTCAAATTCAAAAATTAAATTAAATATTGTAGATTTAAATTAAAAAAATATCTAATTTGAGTTACTACTTAAAATGAATGCTAATATTATTTGAATGTAGAATATTTTACATAAATTTGACAATTTAAGCAACGCATTAGTTAAATTCAAAAATTAAATAAAATAAGTCAAATTTAAATAAAAATGCTTAATTTGAATAACTACTCAAATCAAGTGCAATATTATTTGAATTTAGAATTATTTACATCATTTTAATAATTTAAGAAACAAGTTATTTAAAATTTTAAAATTAAATAAATAGGTTAAATTTGAATTAAAAAAATCTTATTGGAGTAGTCTTCTAAATAAAACCTAATATTACAAAGTTAAGGGTAGTCAAATTAAAATCTTCAAAATTTCTAATGTACTGCTCGTCTATCAGTTACATAGTTCAAAATGTATACCCAATAAAGTAAAAATTGTGTTTTTCGTATTACTTAAAATAATTCAAAGTAATAAACATCAATTAATAATTTCAATATTTATTTTAGTTATCTCAAATTTAAATTTGAAAAGCACAAAGGTTAAGATTCATTAAAAAAAAAAAAAAGCAAAATAAAGAGTTACTAATTATTGAGCATTAGCTGATGACCTAGTTATAAACATAGTAGAAGTAACTCCGAACGGACACATGGACTCGGTTATCCTTTTGACTCCGTGCTGCCACTATTATTGGAAGTAAAACTAGAAATTGATTTTTCCACCGTCAAAAAGGCCGTGGTACGGATAACTTTGACCGGGAACCATTGCTCAACTTTCAACTTTGCCATTTTCTTCAAAAAATTTTCCTTTTATTTTTTTTTTAAAATACTCCAATAATTAAAAATTTTATTTTAGAAATACTCAATTTTAATTATAAAAATATAAAGTAATTACATCATATTAAGTAATTAATGATTTTATAAATCTTTTAATAAAAAATTCTTATTTTTTTCTACTATAAAAATTATCAAACTATTTAAAGGTATAATTATTTCAATTTAATTAATATGTAGATTTTTTTTATTTAATAAAAGCAAGCCAAGAGGAGTTAATTACAAGTGAAATCTATTATATTTCATAACTCGTTACATTTTATATTTAGTAGTCACATCAAAATATGGATTAAATAAAAATTAAGAAAAACTACATAAATGTACAAGTAATGAAACAACTCGAAAAAAGTAATCAAATAATATATTTTTTTCGTCATTAACTTAATTGTTATAGACATTATTATAATAATATAAAAAATGACTTAATACGAAATAAAAAATAAAATTTTTTTGTATTATTTAATTAATTATATTCAGTTGCCTCCCCCATTTGTATTTACGGTAGCTTTTTTTCTTCAAACTAAAATAAAACATGGATAGTCAATGATGGATAGATGTAAACACAATGACACAGATATGAAAATATATTTGCTCATAAAACTTTAGGACATGCAGTACTACAAAAATATAGTTATATTATATTATATATATATATATAGAGAGAGAGAGAGAGAGAGAGATAGAGAGAGAGAGAATGATTGTAGAGTGATAAAAATTGATGTAATTTTCCAGTTTTGTTTGAATTATATATATATAGTTATATTATATTTTCGGATTTGTGACTTTAATTTTTTATTTTTTTTACTTACCCTTTATTTTTTTTTTCCTTACTCCATTTTTTCAATTGCAAATAGAATAAATTGTTAATAAAAATTTTAGACCAAAATTCCTCGACGCTCCAGTCGTGTGGGACCAATCTTTTCGTTGTAGATGCACGTGTTTACTGCCGTCTAAAAATTTTTCTGACAAACATCGACTAACGTGTCAAACATGCACCCGATATACAAAACTAGGCATATTGTCTGCCACGTCCGAGTTTCCTAGACGGATTATAGAAATTCAATACATGAAAAATAATTAAAAAATCTATACACAGACAAAAAGTGCAGTATATCTTATGAATTTTTTTTTCAAAAGAATAAATAAACGATTTTCATGTCCTCCGTAAAAAAAAAAAAACAAACGTATATTAGTACATCTAGCAGTTGGAAGCGCTGAATAATTATTGGGCCAGGAAACAAAAATAATTGATAGTGAAAAAGATGGACAACAATGGTTATGTGTAAACTGTTTCTAATAATAACCACAACAAAGTGGAAAAAGATAGCAACATGTCAACAGTCTCTAGTGTCTTTGGAGTGTTTAACAAGTAGTTGACACGGAATTAGGTTTAGATCATATTAAATTTGTACGGTATTTAATCAATTTTACGAAAAAAAAAAAAAAGAGTTACATAAATTTTTAAAATTTTGAATAAATTAACAAAAAATAGGTAAGAAACAAGTAAATTAATTAAAAGTACGTATTTTTGTGAAGAATAGCTTCTTATACTATTTGTTAGATTTTTTTTAAAAGATAATTTGTATATTACTTATTACAGAATTATTATTTTTGTTAAAAGATGATAATATATAGTTATCACGTTAATAAAATTTAATATTTTTTTATCCGACATAGAATTTTGTCAGCAGTTGATGCCCATTAGCCAACACAAATTGCGAGCCAAATGCACCAAAGGCCTAAGAAAGCAGTAGAGAATAATATCATCTCTTGACTTCCACGTAGTTAAGCTCAAGACCTAGTTGTTATTTGGTTTATTAATTGCCCATAAGGTAATTTCAAATCCCATAATTTGGAGTTATAAAAAATTGTATAGAATGCTTGATGTGCTCTAATTCTGTTTGGAAAAAGGGAGGAGGGGGGGAATTATTTTTCTTTTTTCATAAATGATTCTAATTCTCTCAAAAAGTTTTGTTGCAACTAATTACACACATACGCCTTGATGCTACACAATATTACCTAATTATCTAACTGTGATCTCTTATCTTAATTGAGTTTTTGTTAAAATTCTATTGGAAAGGCATTGAGGTTTATGAAACTGTATCCATATTACGGTTATTGTACGTCTTCGTCTCAGTTGCTATAATTTCTAAAAGTAAGATATATGTTTTAGGAATTTTCATTTAATTGTTGAAAGAAAATTTGGAGAAGAAACTGAATGAAACAGAAATTGAATGTTGATGTTCATTTATATTTATGCTTCACCTACCAACAAAAATGATTTGAATCTTTGCATGTGCCATTATTCTTCCTCCTGGTAAAATTTTATGAGTGGTAATGGGATAAGTTAGGCTTAAATTAAGAATTACTCTCCCACGTTACAATATTTTTTTCAACTTAGTAACTACGTTTTTTTTTTTTCAAAATCATTCTCATGCTAACACTACTAATTAAAAATGTACATATCCAAAAAAAAAAAGAAAAGAAAAGGAAGAAGGTAGTATTGGAGCTAACACCATTTATTAATTAAGCATATGATTGTATTTAATACAAAATAATCATCACTTTAAACTAGATAATAAATTTAACGAAATCATATGACCTAAAGCTATCAAAGATTTTGTCAAAGATAATATCTCCAACCGAGTGTACTGGTTTGCCAGGGGCTTTGCTTAAATATATAAACCCAAAAAAAATCCCCCGCGCCTCTCGTGCAGAGTGGTCCATGTGGTTCCCAATTTGTTAATAAGGAAGAATAATATTTATTTAATATTCGATTTCCCAGAGGGCATAAATTCACAGCAAAGAGTTCGATGTATCATCGGAATGTGTACCCGCCTCTCACATCCAATAAAAATAAATAAATAAATAAATATATATATATATATTATATAAAAAAATATATTGATACATATTTATTATTATTATTTTAATTTTTAACTTAATAATAAAGTTATAAATATATATCAAATAATTATAATATTATAATACTAATCTGCTAAAACACATTAAGTTAATTTTTTTAAAGAAATATATAATTTACAAATAATTAAAATACAATTAATACCAGAGAATAATTGTCAGCCCCCTCCCCAACTCCTCCTTAATTTTGGCATAATTCACATGAACAATTCACATGAACTCTGTACTGCTGTGGATCTAATCGTTCGTGGATACATTACACATGCAAGCAAGCATACGATGAAACCCTGTTTAAAAATTTTGACCACCGCTGAAAAAATAATCGCGTAATCCGACCTTTTCGGCTTCCTTTCGCCAATTAATTACCGTGAGCGCGCCAGCGCAGCCCCGTACGCCCGGATGGGGTCACATTGCAGAAGGTTGCAAAATAAACAAATTAGGGCCAAGTTGCCGAAGGGCGACAACCAAATAAAATCAATCAAATTGTCGAGTTCGGTCCCACCACCTCTAACAAAAATGAGTATTAAGATGGTTAATCGTGCAGCCGTGTCCGTGCTGGGGCTCTCCCAGAAAATTGTCCCTCCCAGCCCTACAATCAGAAAAACAAATAATAATAATAATAATGATTGAAGATAATTGGCAGTCGTTGTAAGTGGGGTTGACGGTAATACAGATCAGTGTGCCACACGGACTCGCAGCACTGTACAACTATTATTGCATAATATAATATCGCCAATTGATAAGGCCCCGTCCATTCAAAATAAATCGTTGGACCTAGGTTAATTAAAAAATTTATTTCAATTAATTATTACTTTAAATTCAAAAATTATGATGCATGCTAACTCGTTATCAACTGTCTCTATTAGAGTTAATTTATTAAGAGTTATTTTTTAAGTAAAAATTAAGTAATTGACTTATTTCTTATATGCTTTCTTTCAATATCATATTATTAATTAATATGGTCTATCATATAAGGACTTGAACATTTCAATTTATTAATTTTATTGATATAAATGATCAATAAAGAGATTCTATTAGTGTGTAACTTGATTTTTATATTATTAATTTTGAGATTATTAAAATTTAATATTATTCAAGTATAATTTAATATAATTTAGTAACAGTGATATGAAAATTTTTGCACTCTAATAACGATATTAGAGTTAATTGTTCTTTAATAATAATATCAAAGTTATTATCAAGATTAAGTGCTCTTTAACGAGGCAATTCCTTGTGTCAAAATCAATTGAATTATTCATAACTTTTAATCTTTAATTAAATTCTTAAATTTTTATACGAGCTTATTTTTTATTAATTATTTTATTATTGTCTCTTACGAATTAATTTTTTCCGTTTTTTTTTTGTTTGTTTTCTTCTTTTTACTTCATATTTATAATTATTAGATAAATGTATTTTATTTTATTCATTTTTTTAACGCATGCCAATCTTTTTGATTTTTCAATTATTTTGTGTCCCTCTCCTCCATTTGTGGAAGTTGTTAGACGTAAGAGAGAAGAATTAGTCAAACCAAGGAAGGGAGAAATAGTAGCACTACGAAGCCAGTAGAAAGAACAACAGGGGAGGCCAGGGAGAGGAGAAAAGAAGGGAAAAAGAAAAAAGAGGCAAAAGAAGAGGGGGGCAGAAAAAGAAAGAGAAAGAGTTTGGGGTATAAGTGAAAAGGAACAAAAAGAAAAAAGATCCGAATAAAAAAGTCAGACGACAAACAGTGAGAAAATTATTAAAAAATCAAATGGATTAATAACATGCGTAAAAGTAAGGGATAGATTAATAATTATCATTATGACAAAGAATATAAAGGAAAATAAAGAGTAAAAATATTTAATTTATAAGAGACAATAATAAAAAGGATAATAAAAGAAGAGAGACTTAAACTTATGAAAAATTTAAAAATTAAAGTGAATTTTAATATTATAAATAATTTAATTAATTTTTGTATAGAAAATAGTTTGTAGAATTAAGAGTTTAAAAAATTCAAACATAAATCTTAGACATAAAGATGCGTTAAGATAATAATAAAAGTTATGAAGAGTTAGATACAAGGACTTGTGAAATTAAGAACTAAAAAAAATGGAGAATTAGAAACTTGATGAATTAATAATTAAAGTTAGTCTAATTTATTTTTTTCATACAAAAGAAAAATTATAAGATAGAGTATTTATGTAATAATACTCGACAAATATTATGTGCTATTAAGTATTATAAAAATTGAAATTTCGAATTTTATGGTTCATATTTGTATGCCTTAAATTTCTCATAAAATTTTAAAGGATAAACAAAAATTGATGTAAAGAAATAAAAAATTATTAAGATAATTCTTGATAATAATTCTATTGATAACGATGAAAACCTTATTATGTTAATAGATTGTATCATGTCAATAACCTAAATTTTTTATTATTTTTTTTAAAATTAAGAATTTATAGTAGATTATTAAATATAATAATATAATAAAAAGAATCGTATGTGTTATAGGTGTATAGATTTAAACAAATAATGTTTAATATTGATTAAATTTAAACAATAAAATTAATGTATTTGATAAATTTAAAAAATAAAATAAATGAATATAATTGAAAAATCGTTTTTAAAAACGATCACTTTTATGCACTTTCTAGTTTTTAACAAAAAGGTAAACACGAAATCAAAGTCAATCGCCAACTACTCCCCCAATTGTTTAAATTTTACAGGTCGTTACCGTCACAACGGTGGAACTCAATCCTGTAATTTCTCAAGGTCACTTTTTCTCTCTTTTCTGGGTACCGATTTCAGCTACTGAATACCAGACTATTTATTATCACTATCTCTTCACTTTCAAGCTTCTGCGCATCTTCACCTAATCTTCTTATCAGTCCCTAGCTTCCCTTTTCTTCAGCTTCCAATTTTCTGGGTTTTGGGGACATATATTGGATTTAGAGAGAGATATCGAATAAGGAGGGCCGGGGCTGGTGGATATGAAGATCCAGTGCGACGTGTGTAACAAAGAAGAGGCGGCGGTGTTCTGCACAGCCGACGAGGCTGCCCTCTGCAACGGCTGCGACCACCGCGTCCACCACGTCAACAAGCTCGCCTCCAAGCACCAGCGCTTCTCTCTTCTCTATCCTTCCTCCAAGACTTCCCCTCTCTGTGATGTCTGCCAGGTGTTTTCCTGTTTGCTTGCTTCTTTCCTTTTGAATCATTTTCATTTTTTGAGAAATTAATCTTTCGTTTTTATTTATTTATTTTATTCGGGGCACAGGAGAAACGAGCTTTCTTGTTCTGTCAACAAGATAGAGCGATTCTGTGCAGAGACTGTGACGTTCCGATTCACACGGCCAACCAGCATACCCAGAAGCACAATAGGTATCTTCTTACTGGGGTTAAGCTCTCTGCTACCCCTACGCTCTACGTTTCCTCCGCCGACGGCGACGGCGGTGATCTGGTCCCTGATTCCAACGCTCAGCAGCAGCGACAGCAGCCACCGTCGGTCAAGAAACAACAACCTGCGACGGTCACTCCACCAAAATCTGATCCTCCCACTTCATCAGCTTCTCAGAATTTGTCTTCTAACAAGAAAGTGAACCAGGGTAACGGGGACACCAATCCGGTAACATGGGAAGAGATTGGTTCGACAAGCAGTATATCTGAGTACTTGATAGAGACGCTGCCAGGTTGGCACGTGGAAGACTTCCTTGATTCCTCCTCTGTGCCCTTCGGTTTCAGTAAGGTTTGCATTTTGTTTCTATTCTCTATTCATCATCCTTCTTTATTGTTCTCGACCGTCTCTTTTACTATAAAATCAGAACATGTGTGTCTCCGATCTCTGAATTTTAGTTTGTGGTGGGCTTTGTCTGTTGTAGCCTGATGATGGTGATGGTACGATGCTATTTGTGGGTGCTGATGTTGAGAGCAATATGGTGTCTTTCTTGCCAGAAAACACGGGCATTTGTGTCCCTCAAGCACCAACTCTTTTATTTCCTCTGTCTCAAATAATGGGATTGCAGAATGGATTCAAGGAGACAAAGGAGGCCCCAGCAAGCACGAAAGCCAGCAGATGTTGGACCGATGAAATATTTGCTGTTCCACAGATCAGTCCTCCATCTACTGGGTTCAAGAGATCTAGGCCCTTCTGATAGGACCGCGCTGTCTTCACCAATCTTGTGTTATCAACAAGAAGAAGCCCTCTTGCTTTGTAGTTTTGCTATCTCGTTGCATCAAGTTTTTTTCTTTTTCTTTTTCTTCTTCTTCTTTTGCTTTTTTTTTTTTTTATTTAAGATTTCGTTTCAACAGATCTTTCTTGTACGTACCACTCTCCATCGTCAACTTGTCCAATCCAATCCATCTAGTTTTGAAGTTTGATTTCCATATCATTTGTGTCATTTTCATGTAAAAATGAGACTTACTATATATGAAGATGAGATGTTGGGGATAGCAGGGAGGAGAAAGATCATAAAGACAGGAAAATGTGCTAATCTGATTTTGTCTTCTAATATACATATTTCCTAATGGACACGAACGCATTGTCCAATACATCAGCGTCAAAATTGAAATTTTATCTGTTGCACTTCCGTATATATTTTCACGCTCTGGCTTACCCTATCTCTCAGGTTTTTTATTGTTTTATGTTATTTTGACTTCTTTTTCTACTTTCAGATAAGTACTCGGTAAATGGTTTTTATGCTAATCATCGAAGGCTGGATGAAATGAGCATTACCCTCGATTGCTGGTTTTCTGTTCTTTTAACTTCTTTTTCTACTGACAGAGAAGCACTCCGCAAAGGGTTTTATGCTAATCATCGAAGGCTGGATGAAATGAGCATTACCTCCGATTGCTGGTAGATATGGAATTTATTCACCTTAGAGTCGTAGCTTAGAAATGGAAATGTTGATACCGGTGGTGGCCCCAAGACCGACTGCGCGGGCTATCTTTGCCCTTCGGGCAGAGCCTACTTACTCTATAATATTAGACTAAGAGAGACCGTGCCACCTTGTTTTTTAAAGTTGGAAGTGCTGGCTGATTTTACTCTTAAGGAAATATGAGTACAGTATATTCTTTATCAAACAACAAGGTTACTAGATGTATGAAGTTAATATGTTGTTGTGGTGACCGAGATGCCTGGTAAAAGGGGACAGAGACTTCGGCAGTTGAAAAAGAAGAAAGCCGCCTTCCAATCCTGTATCCCCTTAATAGTTGCCTTCTTGCCTAAATTCCAAAAACCACGTAGCTCTCTAACCCCACCAGCAAGAGTTTTGTTCAAAAAACAAAAAAAAGGCAGTAGACTCCAACCGATCGCAATCCCTAGCGGCAACTATCAAAGCACCAGAGGTAATGGAAGATAAATTCCGTTGCGGCTGAAAGGCTTCTCAAATTTCATGCAAAGGTACTATGTCAGCCTCAAGGGTTTTTATTACCATTTAGGTTGCGTTCCCTTTTGTAAATAATCATAAGTAGTCATGTGAATCTTGTCGATGAATGTCCTTTCATGTGTGACTTTTTTAATAACCATATTCTGCACAGGATGCTAAACTAGGTTGCATAAATTATTCATCCAATTCTTTGTTTGCAAAGTGTTTTTTTTTTTTTTTCTTTAAATCATCTTTGAGAAAGGAAGAAATGGTGTGACTTTCAAAATCTGCTAGCTTAATTGCTCCCCTTCTATTGCCGCAAGAAAGGACGGAACTCAAACCACAATGGGTATGAAACAGAAAAAAAAAATGCAGAAAGATTTCGCCAAAAAAAAAAAAAAAAGAAAGAAGAATTTAAAGGATGTGAAGACTAATTTAAGGCTTTCCTCACAATGCAGCCCGCAAAATTTGACGGTCGCAAGCAAAAGAAAGGCATCTATATTGAACTTCAATTTTCTTATGGTTTTGCTCCAAAAGTTCTACTGAGCTTTCTACTGGGAATAAACAAGATATTTATATTTCTTGTTTCTTTTCTAAGACCCGGTACCCACCACTTATGTTGAATACATCATCTCCTGCATCATAAGCCTGAAATCGAAATGTTTGACATGAAAGGGCAGCGTATGCGGCTCATGTTTTGGCTGCTCTTCTCTCCGCCTTGAAGCAAGATGTAGACACGTTCCATGATAGTACAGTTACTTTGTTCTTATCTGCTAAACGATCACTAGTTATTAGAACTTTTCGATGTCACTTTCGCCTGCTGTGAATAGCATTTTGAAGAAGTATATTTGCAATTATAATAGTTGTTACCCAGAAAACTGGTGACCTTGAACATACTTCGATGTGCTTGAATTGTGACTTATCTGCCAGGCGTTGCCATGGCAACACTTACCATGCTAAGGAAGAACAATATAACAAGTGAAATGGTTGAAGCCATTACTTTAACTTGAAGCTGCAGAAACTTGACCAAATCAACCTTTGACGCATTTGGGGAGAACACAAGAAACGCTAGAAGGTGATCAGGGGGGCTTGTGATTGTCGTTGCTAGGAGAAAAATATTTTGTGGTAAACATGGTACGGCATCGTTTTTCAAAAAACAAAATTTCGTCCATCTGAAGCCTGACTTATTTTAAGTGATTAATAATTACAGGTATATTACAAGTAAAAAAGTTTGGGGTTGAAGAATATTCTTCTTTCCTTGCGCTTCCCTTCCGTCTATCACTTTTTCCTGTTTTTTTTTTTTGTTATTCTTATAAATTTATTAAATTATTATCCACACAATAATTTATAAAGAAAGTGAGGGAGGTGGAGGAGAGAGGGAATGAGAGAGATGGAGAGGAATGGAAAAGAGAAAGACAAGGAAAGAGAATATGAGAGAGAAGATCGAGAGACATTATTTTGTTTTTCTCCACGTGCATTAAATACAAAAAAAAAAAAACTTGTTTTGGACAAATTTTAATGTCACATTTAAACAATATAAAATAATTGATTTTCTCATATTTTTATTTTGAGACATTATTTATTTATTTATTTACAAATAAACGAACCTTAGTTTAAGCAATTAAGCAAGAGCATTTGAACAAGTTAAAAAATTCATTAAAAAAATAAATATTAATGGGTTATCCCCACTAATTACAAAGCTTAGTTTTTTTTTTCTTTTACAACATCAAATTTGTAGATTACTATTGTTTTATTTAAATTTCCCACATACCCAAAAATAAAAAATAAAAAAAGAAAGAAAGAAAGAAAGAAAAATGCTGGGATAAGTTTCCGAGAACTCTTCTTGAGTTAAAAACGGCATCAACAAACGACAGAGAAAACAAGCTAAATCTAAGAAGGTAAAACAACATATCAATTTGCACGAGAGAGTAGGAAAGACCAAACGGTCAATTGAGGAATTATTTCAAAAATGTGCTGTAAAGTACAATTATATATATATAAACTCTAAAAATGGAAGCCGCAAAGCAAGAGAGCCACACCCACACAGCCTATTTGTTATTGAAATTATTTATGACGAGCACAATAAATAAAATAAAAAAATAATATATATATATATATAAAACAATGAAGTTTCAAATAAAAAAGAAGGTGCCGGGGTGGGGCAGGTCGGGTGGTAAAACAAAACGACCGAACAGGCAACAACCAAAGGGAGGGAATGCGGAAGAGCGCGGCAAAATCGCCTGGGGAGGCCAAAACGGTAAAAAACAGTTTGGCCAATAGTTTGCATCCAAAACGGAAAACGCAATTGGGAGAGGGAGAGGGAAGAGAGGGAAGAGAAGGAAAGAAAACTCCCGTCCTGAGGAGCCATTCCTCTTCCTTTTCTTTCTCCTTCCGCCATTTCATTTCTCCTCTTCTCTCCCTGACATTCACCCCCAGATTGATCCCTCCGCTTCGGATTATTCTTTTTTCTTCGTAAAGAAGAAAGAGAAGACGGTTTCTACCTTTCTTTTAGCGCTGTGTGAAGGAAAAAAAAAAACAAAAACAAATGTACGCGAGGGGAAAGGAAGACGGGATGAGCGTGGTATCGTCGGCGATGGCGGAGGAGGAAGAGGAGTCCACGGCGGGGGACGGGAAAGGTGAGATGATATTCGTGTCGGTCAGGCTGAGGCCTCTGAGCGAAAGAGAATTTTCCCGAAATGATGTCTCTGATTGGGAATGCATTCACAACAACACCATCATATTCAAGTCCGCCGTGCCCGACCGCTCCTCCTCCTCGTTCCCTACAGCGTATAAGTTTGGTAAGCCGCATCTCATGAAAGTTTCCTTCCTTTTCTTTTGGATACTTTTCAAGCCTAGAGGCCCCTCCCTCCCTCCATTCCAATCCAAGGGATACGTGACGTGACGTGACTATTTTGGAATGTTAAAAATTGTTTTGTGTGGACAAATGAAATAATGCGTTGAACATAGACCAACTTTGGAATTGAGTTTAGCTCAAGCTTAATAAGCCTTCTTAATAATGTTCAAGCACTTTGTCCATTTTCAACCTTCGTATGCCAATTACATTCACATCATAGAAGAAAATCTTCTTTGTGCTTCTTGGGTGTAGACAGAGTATTTGGCAGTGAATCCTCCACAGAGCAGGTGTACCGGGAAGGAGCTAAGGAGATTGCTCTTTCCGTTGTTGGTGGCATTAACTGTGAGTGATTTGAGGCCTTTGCTTTCAATTTCCTAATGTTCTAATGCGTGCATAACTCTGGTGAAATCTTACTCACTTTGAAAGAATAATAATAAAAAAATCAAATATCCAGCTACCATTTTCGCATACGGGCAAACAAGCAGCGGAAAGACATACACCATGATTGGAATTACCCAACTTGCAGTTGCAGATATATATGAATACGTCGACAAGGTAATTCACAGAAGAGAATAGATTAATTCTTGATAGGATTTCCTTTTTCTTTTAAGCTTGCATTTTCCTTTTAATTGTATCATTCAAAGGACAATTCAATTACTATATCTGTTGCAGCATGAAGAAAGGGAATTTGTGTTGAAATTCTCTGCTATGGAGATTTACAATGAGGCTGTCAGAGACCTCCTCAGCATGGATAATAGTCCACTTAGACTCCTGGATGATCCCGAGGTACATATTACACCCTTTCTTTTTATCATAATGTTATTCTGTTGTATGGCTTTGTGAAACACAAAAACCGCCATTACATTATTTGGCTTCCACAGAGAGGCACTGTTGTCGAAAAACTCATAGAGGAGACCCTTATAGATCTTAACCACCTGCAGGATCTCCTTTCCATATGTGAGGGTAAGGTTACCTATATTTTAGTGTCATTTTGAAATCAAAAGAATAAATCTTTGACTTTGTGGTTGAATTCCTGCAGCACAAAGGCAAACAGGAGAAACATCTTTGAACGAAACAAGCTCCAGATCTCATCAAATCTTACGACTAGTATGTACAACATCTTTTTTTTCAAGTAAAACCATATCCTCCCCTCCCCCCCCGGGTTTCCAATTGAGATATTTCCTACTTATTTCTCTTCTTCCTTTTATCCCCGATGATGTTACATTTCAGACTGTCGAGAGTTCATCCCGTGAACATTCAGGTTCTGGAAATTTTAGCACTCTCGCAGCTGCAGTGGTATGACTAGCTATTATTTTCAAAAAATAGTTATCCATGAGGACTCTCATTTGAGGGCTATGCAATGTTTTTCCCCTAAAATGCCAATACCATTTTTTTTTTCATTCTCACTACAGAATTTTGTTGATCTTGCCGGGAGTGAACGTGCTTCTCAAACATTAGCAGCCGGAGTGAGATTGAAAGAAGGTTCCCACATAAATCGCAGTTTACTGACTCTGGGAACCGTGATTCGTAAGTTGAGGTAGGACAAATCTTTCTTGTTAGCAGTCAGAAGTTATAAACTTCTTTCTGCATTGACAGTTAGACATGCGTGGAGTGAATATGTGAAGGGGATTTCTTGGGGCTATTAATATGCCAAACTACCCTTCCCCCACATCCCCAATAAAGCATATTGAATCTCCGCTTGCAAAAAAATTATTATGGAATGTTCACTCCTATATGGCAACATGATTTTGTGCAGCCGGGGAAGAAGTGGGCATGTACCTTATAGAGACTCTAAGCTAACCCGCATTCTACAGAACGCCCTAGGAGGCAATGCGAGAACAGCAATCATTTGCACAATGAGCCCTGCACACAGTCATGTTGACCAATCAAGGAACACTCTTTCGTTTGCATGTTGTGCGAAAGAGGTCGCTACCAATGCACAGGTCAATTTGGTGATGTCGGATAAGGCATTGGTAAGGCAATTGCAAAAAGAACTTGCCAGGCTGGAGAGTCAATTGTCAAGCCTTGAATCAATTTCCACTGGTGATTCTGCTGCATTGCTGAGGGAGAAAGACAACCTGATTCAAAAGGTGAAAATTCCTGCTTAGCTGCTTATAAACAAAACCAGATGGATCTTCTGAAAATCCTAGTCATTTTGTCTGTGGCGTACAATTTTGTATGCATCGTGGATGCGTTTAAAGCAATTATAATGAGATTGACTTTTATTATAATAGCCATATAGCTATGACAGGCAGAACTTTTACTAAGAAAATTTGCCATTAGCTTAGTATTCTCTCATATTACAGTAGGCATCAATGAATCATAAATCTATAATTGAAAAGGCTATCACTAATGTCACTAATGATTTGCTTTCATGAGTCTTCTCAAAAACATTGCAACTTTGTTTGCATGTTCATACGGTTGTCTAAGTTATACTCATGTCCCTCCTGTTTGATTTACAGATGGGTGAAGAGATTAAAGATTTGACTTGGCAACGCGACCTTGCTCAATCTCGCCTCAAGAATTTGCCGAACTCAGTTGGCGAAAATCAACCGTTAAGAGATGAACATTCAGCATCGTGCTCCTTGGAAATAATGAATAATCCTGGCCCTGACGTAGGTCTCACAAGAAGCAATACGGTCAAGGATCTTTGTACCAGGCAAATCCTAGCAACTTCAGAATGTCAAGAAGACAATTCTCTGCTGGATGATAGCACTCCAAAATTTTCTGGGCCTGATCCATGTCGTGGCTGGGAGGAGATTGCCCATAGCAAAAGTGAAGAATCTGGAGGCATCTGCAAGGAATGCATTGAATCGGAACAACCTGGTTTGAAAGGAGAAGCTCAAGCTTTGTCGCCTGTTTCTGAAGAAAAAGAAGAGAAATTAGCTGTGATGAGGGACATGAATGAGGACGTGGTGCCATTCATAAAGGAGGAAGATCAGGTGTTGAATCATGTTGACACAGACAACACTTATAATGCTCTGAGACAGAGAATTCAAGAATTGCAGGAGACCATCAACCAATTAGATCGATCTTCTTCTGCAGAAGAAGTTGCATTGAATTCTAAAGGGTTGAAATGGGCTAGAAGCAAAAGCAGGAGATCGGTTCTCATGACCATCCCGTCTGATCTTTGGTCCAGAAAGGAAGAAGAAAATGAAAGTGAACCACCTCTCCCTGAAAGAGACTTTCACGAAAGCAAGAATGCGTCCCGTAAAGATTCTCTCAATAGTACTTCTGCAGAAGAAGAAGTCGTCAAAGAGATAGATGTGGATGTAGAGGATACTACCAGTGTCCTAGATTTTGTCGCAGGTGTGAACAAAATAGCAAAACTTCAGGTGAGACTACAAACCTCTCTTTCTCTAATGATAATGCAGTAATGCTAAAGAATCTTGCTTTGTGCTTCCTTGAGGACGATTGACTTGTTTTCATGGGAACTTTTGGTTGAACTTGGTTGACCTCCATTGGTTATTTGTAGGGCTTGGAGGTAGCAACTAGGATTGATGAGTCAATGACAAGCACAAGAGACACAGAAAGAGAGCATGGAGGGAGACAGCACCATACAGATTGGCCCCTAAGATTCGAGAGATATCGGAGAAAGATAATTGATCTTTGGACCAGATGCAATGTGCCATTGGTCCATAGAAGCTATTTCTTCCTGCTCTTTAAAGGTGACCATTCAGACAGCGTTTACATGGAGGTAGAGCTCAGAAGATTGCACTTTCTCAAGGACGCGTATTCTCAGGAAACTAATTCAGTGATAGATGGGAAAATCGTCTCACTTGCAGCAAGGTATTTTTTTTTTATTATCCCATTTCAGGATTTTATCTTCGACAATGCAACTTGGGTGCATAAGATATCAAGAACATGACCAATTTTTCTTTTCACTGTTTTAACTTTCCTGCTGAAAGCAATTTCATCCGATATTGACTAGTTCGTGGCTAGTATTAAGTGGTTTAGCAAAGTAAGGGATATTAACTAAGATGCTCAAATGCCCAATCGAACCAAAGCAATTCAATTAAAGTCAAAACTACCAAACCAGTGAAAAATGGATTGGAAATAACCTTGACTTGGAACTTGGGTACGGGTTTGAGAATTCAAATCAAACCAAATAGTCACTAATATTTGTGGAATATGTCACAAAATGATTGATATTTGATAATATTTTTATCTTTATGATTTACTTATATTCATTGCAAATTTCTACTTGCAAACATGGTATATTAAATTTCCATTTTATATTTTCTGACTAAAGAGAATAACATTACTAAAGAGTCTTTCATTCTTCTTGATTAATAGTGTCAAATGTTAATACATTTGTAAACAACTTTTAATACACCCATCAAAGAGATTCTTGACCATGTGATTTGAATTCCCTTTCCCTTGCAGAAACGTTATCCCGTTGTGTTTAATTAGCTGAAAGAGTTTAAATTCTTTTAATTACCGTCTTTCCCTGACTAGGTTTGTTTGAGAGAGGAAAATTATGGGAATCCAAGTCCTTTATCTAGATCTCATACCAGAATATATGTACCGCAGAAACTATAAATTTCAATTAAGGAAATCTAGTTGAAAGCAATGCCCTGGAATCTTTTTTTTATTTTATTTTATTTCCCACAAGAACCTGACTGTTCTTTTTTGGTGAGTTATAGCTTGAAGGCTCTCAATAGGGAAAGGCAATATTTGGCAAAGCAAATACAGAAAAAGTATGGGAAAAAGGAAAGAGAGGACCTTTACCAGAAGTGGGGTATCAAGTTAGACACAAAGCAGAGGAGCCTACAGTTGGCACGCCGTTTATGGTCAGATACAAGAGACATGAGACATGTAAAGGATAGTTCTGTCCTCGTTGCAAAGTTGGTTGGATTTGTAGAGCCACGTTCTGCCCCGAAGGAGTTGTTTGGGCTCAGTTTCCTGAACCCATCCCCCACTCAGAGACCGTCCAGCTGGAGAGATAACATGTCTTCACTATTATGATATACCGAAGGTAACAAAGTTTCGGTCGTTCCCGTAGTGGGTAAAAAATGTAAATCCCATATGCCCAGTTTAACCATAGCAATTGAGTGCTTATTCTTAGTTTGCATGAAAGGTACCGTCTTTTTATTCATTGATCACTGGCTGCTTGTGCCGCTTGACATGCATCCCTCTTCCATATGAGATCAATGTTTACAAGCATGCTTGTGCATGTACTGTGGTGTTAGTTTCCATCTGTAAGGATGGATGGAATTTGTTTCCTGTTGAAAAACCTTCATAACACGAGGAATATAAGAAGGAACTAAAAGATGCTGATTGAACGTACGAGGGTCCCGCTCAAAGATGCTCTACAAAATGTACGTACCGCAGCTTGAATGACTTCCTAATTGACGACACGGTTGAGGGCCGTCATTCCTTTTATTTCGTCCCAGCTTGGATACAAGCCCATACAGCGTCTCTGAATTGTTTGGACTTCAATGTTCAGCCAGCAGTTTTCACCTTGCAGTCGCACAACGATACTTTCTGGCCATGGTCACGCTTTATTTACGTTCAAGATACTTTTTCTTTAAACGGAAATGGGTTAAACTACATCCAGTTTTACAGAACTTGACATCGCATGCATTGGTGTAGAGTCGGCTTACAGAACACATGCAGCAAAATGAACCTTGGCTGCGTTAGAACCAAGTGACACCCAAGCCGACAAGAAAAGGGTTGTTCAGACACCTAGTGAGCTAAAAAGAGTACCGAGCCTTTTATACAATAGCCAACTTCGACAAGTCATCATAGAAACAAGAATATAAATGACTAGTGCCAAAAGCCCCTCTAACGAAATTATTAACTATAACTGCAACGGAGACTATATTTGCTTCAAACCATAATCGCCCCTTCAGTAATCTTCCATCCAGCCTTTGAACATGACATCTCGTATCTCATTGTGTAGCTTGTCAGGTTTGAGGCATTGTTTTCTGGATGCAATGCATCAGTTAAACAGGCAGATTCTTTCAGAGTTGCTTCTACTACAGCATGTTGTCCGTCTACGGAGACAGTCACGCTGTCTATGGTCAGGCCCAACAAAGTATAGTCATAGACCCAGCCAAGTTGGTTAATTTCAGTTGCGCGATGTCTCCATATCTTCAACATTTGACCATCCAAAACCTTAAAGATGCACTTAATATATAAAAAAGATGCCAAAATACAATTGCTGACAGTGGGGATCATGTAACAAGTGCCTGAGTGATGTGAAGTATTTTCTTACCTCTGGCAATTTTTCTACACAGCGTTCAGGTCCAAAAACCTGAGATTTAATGTTCTGCCACCTCCAAACTATATCCTCTGCAAGCTTTGCATCCATTCTGGGTATTTCCTCCGGTAATGTTTCATCTACTGAGACACCTGGAAAGTTGGCTCTTCATTAGGGACTAAAATGATCTAGTATAGCATAGTATGATGCCATGACAAAGTGTGCCCCTTGTTAATATGTGTACAACACCAAAAGAAAATGCCCAAGCACATTGATGGGGGCTAGTAACAGGACAAGAGCAGTAAGAGAAAAAGAACAGAGAGGGGAAGAGGGAGGAAAATAGAGAGAAGAGACAGAGAGACTAGGGAAACACAATTCTAAATTCCATATCAATGTTGATAAATCAATGTCACAGCCTGGGTCTTTCAATCAATTCTATAGCCTATTTGGTGCCTGCTAAAGGCAGAAGAAAAAAAAAACAAAGAAGGCCTAAGAGTCCATAATCACTAAAGCAAATCTCAAAATTAATTCCTAATTTTCTTCCTGTGGTAATTCTTCTGGAAAATTCTTGCCCTAGTGGGCTCTGCACACCACACATCCAATCTCAAACTTGCCACAGTGATATTAAAGCCCCACAGCACAGACAGATCTAGAAAGAACCAATACCTGCTTTCATCACTAGAGGGACTTGTAAAGAAAAAGTAGGGGCTTGTACCATTAGTTAAGAAAATATTCAAGTATAAGGGCATGCACACACATGGACACATGTAACCACACATAGCAAGGAGGCAATCAACTTTCCCTGGACAAGCTAGTCTGGTGCCCACAATTTAATAAAGATGAAACCAAAAAAGAGAAACAAATGTCCTCAATCATAAAGAAAAGAGCAGCATAGAGAACAGAGCAGGAAGTCCGTGAAAATGAAAGGTATAAAATTTTGTGAAGTTGTATTTTTATGCATTAATTTATTCTCCTTGCATCAATTGCTAGGACTGATCAAAATTTGAATAATGCATAGGGAAAGCATGCCATGGAAATTACTTCTCCCCAGCTGTTAAAGAACAGCTTAGTAGGAACACTTAAAGCAATAAAAATGTCAAAAATAGGATCTGATGAAATTAAGACAAACATAGCCAATCCAAGTAGTTTCAATTAAGGTTTTTCTTTTTTCTTTTTTTTTTATGTTAAGCTATATTGTGAATGTATTTTTGCACCATACCCACATTGATGATGTCAGATGCCAATGCTGAACCGACTTCTTTTTGTTGATTGAAGATGCCATTCCTAGAAGGAAAGCACTTCAAGCCAACTAATGCCATCACTCCAATTGCCACAGAAGCACAGGTTATCTTCATGATTGCATCTTTTATTTTGTCAGTAATTGATTCTTCTTTTTCAGCAATTTCATCAATATTATTTTCAATAGCCTCAGCCACAAAGGCTAGATTTTCTTGGTCAAATTTTTTAACAGGCACATCACTTTCTGCAGAAGGAAGATAATAATCGACCCCGTCTTCTTGGCCTCCAGCAATCTTGTCCTTTTGACCAAGAGGAAATACCTTCTGCAATGCCTGGATTGTGCTAGCTTTCATATGGCCAATAACAGTGGTAGCCTCAGCTCCAATCCGCACTATGGCTGCTGCAGCAGCAAGGGGTGAGCAGCCAGCTCCCTCCTGCCTTTCTAAGTATCTCAAGACAGTAGGATCATCATAATAATCTCCAAGCTTGAACTGCAAATCTTTGGTATCTCTAAATCTAGGAAAGACCACTTCCATCAACCAGGTCTCCAACAGTTTGCAAAGCCCAGGAAGATCATTTTCATAGTTCTTAGAATTTTCAACGATAAAATCTACAATGGGTGGATTCCTGTAAGGTGAATCATCACTGTCTAGGCCCAACCATGTACGACACCCATCAAGCTCCCCTACAAGCAAGGAACAGAGACCTCTCTCCAAAGCAAAGTCTATTTCACAATTTTCTTTGGGATCATAAACAGAAACAGCACTCTTTAGAAATGGTACCTTAGTCTGCTGCAGTTGTTGGAAGAGGTTATCAGCATCAGGGATGAGATGAGGCTTTTTACCCAGAAAAGCTAGGGAAACAAGGGCAAGTGCTGCTCCATAAACTTCAAAATTTTCAGCTGGGATATTATTTGGTGTGGCCACAAATAGATCAACCTTCCGAGGGGGAAAAAAATAATAATAATTAAAAGAAAATGAACTTAAGGCAATGATCTGCTGACACAAATAAGGCAAAATGCAGATTGCTTCAAGTAATTTTAGGTGCTACCTGCTCAGTTGCTGTCATGCGTAAAAAGGCCTCATTCATGAAATCTTCACGTGTGAATCCTCCTGCAAAGGGTGCCGCTCCTTCCCCTCCAACGGCCCATAATATGTTGCGCATTCCTTGGAGACCCTCCTCCCTTCTTGTCCGAAACTCGTTATCAAGGGGCAACGCCAAAAGTTCTAGGACACATTGTGGAGTGATCTCCTCCAACGTTTCATCAATCTGTGCTTGCAAATCTGGTGCAAGACTACTGGCCCCTTCCTCCTACATCCATAAGTGAGAGGAGAAAATTCCCAATTCTTTGTTAGATTCAGTAGGTCGTATGTGATTCCATTCATTACTAGAGCCGAGTGCAGGGCTACGAATTTTGAAGGTGACATAATACAAAAATTTGCACCAACACTAAATACATAGGGCTGCATACAAAATAAGCAAGCAAAAGCAGTGCACACTCTTTCTCAAATTGCATATGAATTTTCAATTAAGAAAACCACAAAGGAGCATCTTCTTTATGGAATCAGACTGATTAATAAACGTGAAAGGAAGTGCAAATTAAGTACCTGCAATAACTTCAAAGCCCTCCCGAGCATCTCACAACCCCTAATAAAATCCGGAGGACTCAAGGCCATCACATCCCTAGACAAGTCCACATAAGCAAGTGCCATTGCCAACACAACGTCCTGCTTGAACGACTTGGGCAGCCTCTCCCTGAGAAGAATCTCTCCAATTTGGAGAACCGCCTCAGTCTCCCCTGCTTCTTGTAACACACATAGAGCCCCAGGTACCTAGCATTATTTGCCGCTCCATTTTCTTACTGTTCAGTAAACCGGCAAGAACAAGAAAATGGTAAGTGGAAAACAGTGGAAATGAATAATAATATTACCTTGTCCCAGGGAACCTGAGTGATTATAGCGTCAAGGTCGTCATCGATAAGCCCTTGATTGTACTCTCTTCTCGATTTGGGATCCCTGAGGGTGTCACAAGCGACTTGGAGAATTTGTCTACGGCTGATCAATGCGTCTTGACTGAACCCGTGCTGGGGCGGTTTGGAAACCTTAGATTCATAGGCTCTTTTTATGCCATCTCCAAGAAAATGTGTCTCAGCTCCCAGTAACTTTGTAGTAGTTCCAATTTTATAATTAGTTCACGATAAACGAAAGAAAAAAAATGGAGTGAGAGAGAGAGAGAGAGAGAGAGAGGAGCAAGAGAATAACCTGATAGAAATGGAGACGAATGGGAATGTGACGATCGGGAGGGGCGAGATGAGGAGGAGGGGAAGGAGGGGCGAGAGTGGCGGTGGTGGAAGAGGAGAGAGAGTGGTGGGGGTCGGAGGAAGCGTCGGAGCTTGTGGTGGTAGCAAGGAATTGGAAGTCACCGAGGAGGCGATCCGCCCATCTGCTGGCGGAGCAGGTGGTGGAAAGGGCTTTTCCCCGGGGGTGCCGTCGTGGCCGGGGGGCAATTAGTCCAGAAGTAAAGGGACCAATGCTAACCTGTTTGACGGCCTCCATTGCAAAAGTAACCCAGACCAGCCAGCAGTAGGACACAACCAAACGTACTCACTGGTCGCTACTTGTCATTGAAATGTTTTCTGGTCAATGTTTCACCCAAAAATATCTAATCCATAACTTTGTTTATTTATTTATTAATTAAAACTTAAAACAGAAGTGAAGAGAATATCATTCTGCTTTCTAGAGATTAGTTTTTTCAAATCTCCCATTTTTTGTTTCCCTAAAAAAGAAAAAAAAAATTCTTACAAATTTTCTTTTTATTTTTTCAAAAAAATTCGTTCAAATATACATTTTTCATTAAAAATAAACAATTATTCTCAAATTTTTTCTCGTTTTCTTAAAAAAATAAAAAAGGAAAGACCACCTACTTCCAAATTTTTTTATTTTCTTAAAAATAATATATATATATATATATATATCCACACACACACACACACAATGCATTAATGTCTTTTTCTGTTTTTTCTTTTATTTTTTTAATTTATTTCTAAATTTATATTTTTATTTAAAATAAAAATATAAAAAAATTTACTCTCAAATTCTACTTTTTATTTTCTTAAAAAAAAAAAAACTCTCACAACTTGTTTTTGTTTTCTTAAAAGTTAAAAAAAAAAACAGAGAGAGAAAAATAACTTATATTAATGCTCCTCAACAAAAAAGATTCTATAAAATAAAGTTAATACATATGTGTAAGTATAATATTCAAAAACAAAGTAATGTGCCTATATATTGTGTATATACGTGTGTTTATGATGTGCAAATATGAATAAAATAACAAGTAAATAGAGAAAAGTAAACATTAAATAATAAAATTAATATTTGAAATGGTGGAAATCCTGCCTTTTACACACGAATTCTATAGTTTAAATACTAAAATCTTGTATTTTATTTAAAAGTAATGTGCATGAATTTTGCAAAAATCACTCATTCATGAATGAATCTCAAGAAATAGCTCTCTGGTGTCTTGAGAGTGAAAAAATGCAGCACACACACAGAGAGCAAAAATTGCTAAAATAGCTCAATCACATGTCAGCCAAAGCTAGCACGAAACCTTAGGGTCAAATTCCAATCATAAAAGCAAATTCTCGCGTAAAATACAAGCTAGCAACGTGAGGAGAATCCATGGGTAAGAATTGCCAGAAGCAAAACAAGCTTAATAATAATAATAATAATAATAGTATGCTCATCAATAAACATGAAACCTTAGAGGACAATAGTAGTTCAACTAACAGACATGTTAACAGTATGAGAACAGACACTTAAAACAATCTGCTAAAACATTGAGGGATCAGCCTTTCGAATTCATCGTTTCCTTTCAACGACCTTTCCTCCTGGGCTAAAATATGCACAATCTATGGAGCCTCCCGGGCTACCATTATTAATATTCTTGTACAACACAAGTTTTGATACATATAAGTAAAAATAATGTCTCGTTCATGCTTACACTAACATGGATGTCGATTTGTGACCATCTTGGGACCGAGATATAAGATAACACACAAATGGGTGGGAAAAAAATTACAGCACAACTTCCTAGACTGATATGAGACCATCATGAAGTAATTCACTGTGAGGGTTAGGCTGAAGAGATTTCCGGCAAGCATAGAACACGGATGAATGGAACCCGGTTGGGTTATCAATAAAGACAAAATGCCCAGCCTGTAATCAAGCATAGAAAATTTTATCAGCCTTACAATCCATGCATAGCACCATTTTTCTTTTTTATTTGGAGACTTGCAGTATTTTCATATCAAAGGTGGGAGCATGAGAAAGACCTGAGGAACCCTAATGATTTCACAAGGGACCTTCATATGTTTGCGAGCTTCTTGGGCACCTTCATATTTCATCCAATCTTGGAAACCATATATAAAGGTTGTTGGTACTTTCCACTCTGATGCGCTGCATAAACAAAAAGACTATTACTGTATTATAAGAAGTTTGACTTCATCCTGTTACTTGTACAGTAACTTTAACTCGACAATCAAACCATTTTAGGATTGAACTAAAGTTCTCCTAAAGTCATTTCCTGATGAGGGTAACGGCTTTACCTGTGCATCTGCCTACGCTAAAAACAGGCCATGCCATTGATCTCAGAAGTGGTGCTGAACAGCTAGTTGTAACTTAAAACAGGATAATGTCAATAGGACAAGTGAGATCAAAGTTTCGAAATTATTCAGAGGATGCTTCATTTTTCATGCCAAAAGGACAAGAACATGCCCTTGTGACAAAATGCACTTTCTTTTATGTGTGCATGCAAGTCAGGGTGTAATACATTTTTGGTATATCAAAAGGGAAATTTCATATTATGAAGATCTTTGATTTTCAGCACACCTAAATGGAGGGCAAACTCTGGAACATTTACTGTTAGCTGTTTCCCAAATGACATTCACCCAGAATAAGATCCCTTAGGAGCCTATCTGTTTCACCCTACATAAAAAATCTCATAATCCATTGAGAACCTTATGGCCTATTATGGAATTCCCTAGCCCACATAATAGACCATAAATTGGTTACATCAAGTTCCCACAACACCGAGAGGGCGGTAAAAGCATTAACATGGGGGCGGAGCTAGGTGAGAGCCAACATCAGGTTCAGTTATGCTCTAAATCCTCATGGCAATGAACTATCTCTTCACTCTAGAAACACACAGCAATGGGCTTTGGTTCATGCAGACAAACAACATGGCAACCAGAGGAATAGATACTGACAACTTAACAGAACATAAAAGACATGGATATAGAAATATATTTTGACGGACTGGAGCAAAAGAAGAATAGTGCAATATGTAGGATTATCAAACCTCTGAAGTAGAGGCATCCGAGCAAACGCTCCAAACGAAAATATGTATTTCAGGCACAGCTCACCACTTGCTTTGGCTGCTAAAGTATGGTACACATAATCTAACATCAAGAGAGAAACAATCAGATATCAGCTAATGAATGCCAAATCTAGTAGTTGTGTATACATATACATAAATTTGAATTGAACCTGTCAGCAATTTCGACTCTTCCTCTGTCAATATTTCTCCAGTTGAATATACACCAAATCTGGCAGTTGTGTACCTGTGCACTAAATCTGGACCCCAAGGACCTAAACCTCTATATTAAGGCTAAGAAATATTAGAACTGAAAACAAGGTATAAAGGAGATAGAACAAAAAATAATCAATTGAAAACACAGCTGAACTATAAACTTAATCTTACTGCAAGTTCAGAACACATGGACTTGAATGACAATGCCATGGGGAAAAGCCACAGGGAAAATAATTAGACATTTTTCACACAAGTACTAGTAGAAAAAAGCTCAAAATTTTTAACAATGTAATTACTGATATGCATAATCATGACAGTAAAATATACTACGACCAAAAGCTGGTGTTAAAACTTGATCTTAGAGACATAATCAGAATATGGTGAAGATTATACCTAACAACCTTCTGAGGCGTAAAATTAGACTCCCAAAGATGATTTAGAACTGCTCCTTTCCATGTTGCTCTTAACCGGGTAAGCCACTCAGACTTGGAGTCTGATTCTGTAGAAAATCCAGCAGGTCCAACTAAAATCAAGTGCCGAACATGCTCAGGATGCTGGACCACAGGTAATGTCCAATGTCAGAGACTAGGCAATGATTGAAATGACATCATATTACCATCTGAGTTCATAAATGAACAGCAGAGCATTCACCTTGAGTGCATATTTTGCTGCAACATAGCCTCCAAAAGAATGCCCAAGCAATATGAAGTTACTGAGATTTTTTGCTTTTCTCCATTCCTCAAAGGAGTCAATAAACCATGCCTCAGTTTCTACATTATCAAACACAAGTTAAATAGAACATCAGATGTTGTAATTCAAACTATATGACTATATCACCTAAGGCAATGTAAAACTATATCTAACCTTCAGTGCTTTTGCATGTAAAATCAGGTCTACTTGATCCACCCCAACTGTTAAATAAAAAAAAAAAGATAATCAAAATGATGACTCTCTCTTAAAAAGAAAAGAAAAACATAAGAGCCTACCGGTCATCCCAACCCCCACCAAAGAAAAATCAGAGAACATCACTCTGTTTGGGGACGAGGGCGTGGGGTGACAGTTCAGGGTCATGCCTTGCAGGACATTATTGGTTCATCCTCAAAATATGTTGAAATTGGTCAATAAATGGACCACCTTCAATTACGAGCCATAGGTAACAAAATCTATGCAGAACAAGAATGATGACAATTTTAAAAAAAAAAAAAAAAAGTAAAGGAAAAGCGTACCCAAGCTGATCAATAGCAATGACCTTGAAACGGCTGGCAAGCGCATCAAAATTGCGAAAGAAGAAACCTTGAGAAGCAGCGTAGCCATGGACCATTACAAGTGTAGGGGAGCCTTCTTTGCTATCAAAGGTGATGGTATTAATGAACCTGTCCTTATTACTTGAAGAACGAAACCATCTTACTTTAGACCCCGGAGGACCTGAGCCTATATTCACCTGTTCTTGAACATACGGAGTCCTGAGAATTCCCCTCAACCCAAATCAAAACCGGTTTCAAACGTATTTAATCACTTGAGGCGTAATGAACAACAACCAAAAAAAAAAAAAACACGTAATAAGCAATAATTTCCCAATCAAGACCTCAATGATCTTCATTTCATTATGCTGAAGGGTAATTCCAACAAAATGAAAAATTGAAAATTTTTGCCTTTTTTTTTTTTGGGGTGGTGGGGAGGGGGAATTACGTACTTGACTATAGAAAGAAGGCGCTTCTCGGCGGCGATGATATGATTGGTAGAAGTGGGGATCCAACGGAGAACAGACGGCCACAATGATCTTGTTTTTGCCCATGATGAAGTTGACGACGATGAGGTCGTCATAGCTTTAGGGGCGGCGGCGGCAGATGATGGGAGCTGTTCGGCCATTTTGGACCAAGGAACGCGGCAGGCTCATGTAAAATAAACCATAAACACCGCGTTATAATAAGCAGATCAAAAATTTCCACAATAGCAGGGGGTGCTGGTGAATTGTGCGCTCCACGCCTTCGAGAAGCGAATAAAAAATACCGGTTCAAGAATCGTGTTCTGCACCTCCCGATAGAATTTTATAGAAAAACAATATATATATATAAGAAATTGAGTATTTTAATCACAAAATTTAAATTAAATTTATAATTTCTTTGAAAATATACAAGAAACATAATATTTATTTTTTATTATTATTAATTACACGAGGGACCACATTATATTTATTCTTTAAATAACATAGCAAATATTACCATGCAGTTACGAGGCTTGGTGTCGAAATTTTAAAAATTTTATGCAGAAAAAATTTATTTATTCCTCTGATATATTCCTCCAATAATTTAGAATATATATATAATTTATTTTGTTTATTTATTATTTTTCATATATGTATTTTTCCTTTTTTTTAAAAGACGGGAGAGCCCATATCCATATCCAATGACAATTTAAACTCAGACAGGGATGCCGGTTAATCCTACGGTCTTTGAAGAGGACTGAGAAAGTTAGGACAGAAGATCAGAAGACAAAAACCACGCACACGGGCACAACATTTCTAACCGTACATCGAACGCAAGGGGAAGAAAGTGCAGTTTCTCGACCAATTAAAGCATGAATGATAAATAATGACTTCAATCAATAATCCTGATTCTACAATAGCAAATGGTCACCGACCAAACCTTCTAGTGGAACATCAAACATTAAAGATACCAAGTATTTTATGAAGGGAACACTTCCCACGCTAACAAATACAAAACACATTTCAATGAATCACAGTAGACAATGAAAACCACCGATTTTCGACTTTTAGAGGACCTCTTGTGTTTTTTTTTTTTTTTTTTTAATCAGCTCTCGACTGGCCAGCTCGGGAGGAAAGGATTATACCAACTATAAGGCCATAAAGGGCCAATGCTTCGGCAAAGATGAGAATGAGTATCATTCCCACAAAAAGCTTTGGCTGTTGTGCGTTAGCTCTGCAAAACATTCAATGTCAGGATTAGGTCATCTCCCAGCAGAGAAACTGTTCAAGCAGCAATTTGCAATGATAGACCATCCCCGAAAATGCAACAAGATCATATAGCTATAATGTGCATAGCTACAGCACAAAAAGCACGAAGTCACAATTCCCCTCCCCCCTCCCCCCTCCCCCGCCTTTTCAATTGAACAAAGCCTATTCAGGTGTAAGGATGGCAAAAACTGGGAAACATGCGTTCCCAACATAACATTGTAACAGGTGAAATTCTTTCACATTGCTCTACATCAATTGAAAATTCAGAAATCAAAATAAAAAATTCAACCCTCCCCCCAAGTAATCATAGAATTCGCAAATGAAGCTTAGTCCTAATGTAATGTAATTACAAGGCAAAACACACACACACACACTCACACGAAAACCGATACTAGAAAAGTTGAATGACGGATTTACCTAACCCCGGCGTCCCCAACAATGCCGATGGCCATGCCAGCAGAAAGACCGGCGAGGCCACATGCGAGACCGGACGAGAGGTGAGCATATCCATCGAAGAGATAATAAGACTTGGCCTTAGGGTTAATCCCAGTGCTGATGATGACGGCAATGATCAAACCGTATATGCCAAGCACTCCGGCCATGACCACCGGCACAATCGATTTCATAACAAGCTCAGGCCTCATCACGCCCATGGATGCCACACCAACCCCGCTCTTAGCAGTTCCATAGGCAGCTCCCATACCTGCAATTTAGAATCAACGTTGAAAAGAAACCCTAGAAAAATCCCTTCCTTCTGTATCCGATTAAAATCGAATGTAAAAAAAGCAAATTAAATTTTACGGTACAGGAGAAGACGAGAGCAGCCGCAGCACCAAGGAAACCAAAGAAAGGAGCTGTTTCATCTCCACTGAAACCCGAAGCCATTTTTCCCTCTCTCTCTCTCTCTCTCTCTCTCGGGTTCTCCTGATTTAAGCGCTTGGTCAAGATCTGATACTGGGAGCGCCTTGCCTTGCTTATATCTTTGTACTCTAAATTTATATTTAAATTTAGGTCTATATATAGTATATTTCATCAAATTAAAAAAAAAAAGTAAAAAATTAAAGTTATTTATAATAACTTTTTAGCAATCAAAAGTAAGAATTACTAAATAAATTTTAAGTAATCAAAAGTAATTCTTACTTACCGTTAGTTAATAAAGGAATATTTATATTTTTTTGGTTATCTCACATAATTATTAGCATTTTTTTGTAATTTTAAAAAATTTAATATATAAAATATAAATATAACTTAAACTCAGTGCACAAAAATATAATTTCCCACTTTCTCCTCTTGTTATAATTTGTTTAACCTAAAAAGAAGAAAAAATACATTTATCATTGGAATGGTAGACAAATAGAAAAGCACAAAGAATTTGGAGATCAATTGACGGGACAAAAAAAATGTTCTTTGCTTCTGAAAACAGATTATCAAGGAAACCCCAGGCATTTGGTGATAGCTTCACAAAACCGTGGGAAGCTATGGCACACATCAAAACATATGAGCAGAAGATGCCAGCCATCATCGACACACAATTTGACTGCATTTGGAAAGAGCATCGAATGATCTCAAATCTGCAAACCAAAAAACTATGTTGTTCCCTCCACCATGGGGGACGCATTTCCTTCATCTCTGCATAAATATGCCAAAATCAGATGCTGACCCTGCTTTCTGGATTTGAACCATATAGATCATGCTCGTCGGTCCATTACACTGCTATCAAATAAACAATCAAGTTGAACCATAAAACCAAGTGAGCTGAAATTTTTGAACTTGTGTGCAACTTGCCAAAATCCATTTGCAAAAACAAGACAATAGCAGCAAAAGTCATACCTCACTCGAAGAACAACCATGATGCTTTTTCCAACCTGATAACAATTCCAAAGGAGATATAAGAGGTTCAAAAATGGCAAAGATACAAGTCCATATTTCTGATTGAATCAGGTTTTAAAACAACAAAAACATCAAGAGGCAATGCTGATGACCTATGTATGTGGCACAAACTTCCAGCAGTAAATAACAGCTAATTTATTGACAAAAAGTGATCCCTTTATTTTTAGATTCAAATGTCATGCACATATCCCAGACTGTATCAAATGTAGATGTACAGTAATCCATAGGTTAAGATCCACATGCATCGATGGCACATGGATGCACCTATAAAAATGTGCCCACACACAGACTCATGCTCACACACGTGCAAACAATCTCAGAGACACACACACGCATGATCAGAGAGAGAGAGAGAGAGAGAGAGAGAGAGAGAGAGAGAGAGGGAGAGGTTAACGATTGATGTTCAATTGAAAATCAGGACAGTACTTTAAGAGACTTTTTGCAATAAGAGAACTGTTCCCTGTGATTGTCAACACTATAATAATCCTAGAATGTACATCTAAAACAAAGAAAAGGTGACGAGTTGTGTCTCATATTAGGGATCCCTCAATAAAAAAATTGGGCATTAGCCCTTTGCCCTCTGCAAGTACAATGTTAATGGATGATGGATACATTCCTATACCCAAAGTTGGATGGAAGGTGCTGACGCACATGATCCAGGGAAGCAAGCTGCAACATTTGTGTCAAGATCATTTGTGTTCCCTGCCACGCTCCAGCTTCACTTCTGATCTCAAGAATGCCACATATTGGGCAATCTTCACTTAATACCCAGAAGAAATCTTGTTTCTCCAGAACAATTTTCTGAATCACTGAGAGCTTTTGGCTGCTTAAATGAGAATTTGCAGGGAAAGACAATAAAGGAATTCTGGATGCCCCCTTTATAAGGAGTATATTCAATGATGACAAATGTGATTCTGTGACAGCAGAACAGAAGCACATCCAAAAGCACAGGCTATCTGGACAACCATCAATGATTCCCTGCCGCCTTTGTTGTCATGTGTCTCTCAATCAATTTGTCAACAAAGGCACGAATCTGCACATCAAATTACATCCAATGGCACCCAAGTTTCAGTACATCACAGAAAAAGAAAAAATGAAATATCATACAAAAGGAGGAAGATATATTCATTACACTATTAAGATTATATAGAACATCGGCATGCGCACCAAACAGAAAGTGAAAATTTTGAAGAAAATATGTCCGGATAAAGACTTATTCAAACAAAATCAAATTAAAGATGTGAACTCTCCATTACTAAGAAAAAAAATGAACCCTGTGGGGAAGAAGCCGGGCAAGACAAGTGTTTTAGAACAGACCATTGAGTCTTATGAGAATGTCTACTTTTAGAGCAGAAATGGACACAATTTCATAGGGATAACTTCTCAGCATACTCACCTTCTTCTTGCGCTTGAAATCAAGAAATTCAGTGACAGTCATGGCCTTTTCTGCATCTGTGGCCTGCTCCATGACCTAATGAAAATCAAAATTAATGTTAGAATTGTGGCATACAGGATAATCGTATTATAGGAGGTCAGTCTGTGAATAGTAAATTTCAGACCATATAACACAAAGAGACAAACCTTAGTCGCACATTTCTTCATTATTGATTTGTATCCCTCCCTATCAATTTTTCTTGCCTTATAGACAGGCATGAGCAATGACGCAACAAAATCAACAACAGCCTGTTTAATATGGTCTGCACCCTGAGGATGATTTTTCAGTGGTTCCTTGTTTATGGTGACTTGGGAGACAGAGCTCCCATTTGCCCGTCCATCATTCTTCCAGGTAGATCGTTTTGAACCAGCATTGGAATCCTCATCATCATTTACTCGTATAGCTGGATGGAAAAATTCTGAATCAGCAGCAGCTGCTTGAGATTGCCATCTTTCAATGGCATGGTAGTCCTTTATGCCCTCACTACCAGCAGAATCCACCCATGCTTTGGTAAAAAGACTGCTATCAACAGCTGCACTTTCTCCAGACTGTTCTCTCAAATTCATATGGGATGCAATCTCATTTGAATGGCTTCGCTGAGATAGGTTATCAACTGACATCCTTGAACTATCAAGGTTAGCACATGCTGCAGAGAAATCAACGGGCCAATCCCTCACCCTGCAGTTCCTAGAGTCTATTTCTGAGATACAATCTTGTTTTCCAATAACACCACCAGACCACTTTCGCTTAAGATCATATTCATCCAACTGTGCATATTGTTCTCTCCTAGCAAATTTGTGAAATGAGGGTATCTTAGGGAGATGTAAATTGCACCTGGCTTCTGATGATGCATATGCCTGCAATATTATATTAAATCAATTTGTTTATAAATGCATGATCACAAGTGCTGGGAAGAGAATGCCACAAAACAATGAGGACAAAAATGCTAAAGATAAACATAGCTTAATCCCAAACTCTGTATATCCATTGGTTAGAGGGAGAAGGGAAATGGCTGCAGTGACTAACCTCAGCAGCTGCACGTGCAGCAGCGCAAGCTGCCTCTGCTGCAGCTAAGGCAGCCTGTTCCTCCTCAGACAACACATGATTGTTGTCCTCTATCTCAGCATCCAATCTTCCCAGAGAAACAGGAGACCTGGATTCCGGTTTTGAGTCTTTGCCAGTACCCAACTTAAACAACTTCCCATTCAGATTTTTCATGTTAGCATCAGATAAAATGTTTCCACTGGATGCAGGAACTTGCAAACTGCCTTTATTCTCCATGGCACCCTGTTGAGTGCACAGTGGTGGCTTCCCTGAGACAGCATTGTTCAGAGGTTTTCTCTTTGAGTCTACTGTAGATGCCAGTCTCAATAACTTTTGTGCACCATTTGAAGCTTTTTCCCTCCGGAATACTTCAAGCCACATGCTAACCAGCTGACTTGCAATAGCACGTATGTCGCGGCTTGTGTGCACACAAACCTTTTCCTTCACAGTTTTCCCTATGCCTAAAACATGGAAAATAATTAATGAACAATAAACAGAAATAAAAATACATGTCTTCCATTAGTCCATGGATTGACTCCTACAATGACAGTGACACCACATAACTTCAAGGAAAACACACATGGCCAAACACAGGCTTGAGGCAAAAACATGCCATTCCTTAAAGGAAATTCAAGTCAGTTAGAGTCTCATTTAAAATCCTCTCTCTTCAAACATTAGAAAAATTACCTGGTCAAGCTCCGATTCAGTTTTCTAGTACAGTTAAAGTTTCAAAGGAATTCAAAGGTACTAAAAGTCTAAAAAATCTAAGGGAAATGTTACAAAAAGATGAGTGACATGGTAATATGCAGTCAACCATAGTGATCATGCATTCAAAGGATATAAATGTGTGAACAATGACTCTAGAACTGTTATTTTGATAATAAATTCAAAATATTTACTAAAATGCTCAACTAACAGTGATTATAATGAATATAAATATATACATAGAAAAATAATACAAGTATGCACAGTTTTTAGAAAAAAGGGTGAAAATTAGTGAATATAAAATATGCAACTATTGGTTAAATAAATGCATTCAAATTAATACATGTGGTGTAGCTAATGGTGTCCTGCCTTTGTTGTCACCATTCAAATTCTTGTGTCTATGTGATAGGTATCAAATCTAATTGCCTTCTCTTAGTTAAATGCACTAGTCATCATTGTATTACCTACATCAGTATCCTACAAATATCATATATATACATGGAAATGGTGAAGAACTAAATCAACAGTTGTACTTAAAATTCATACTTTTTTGCATATATACAGGTTAGATGGTACAAAACAAAAACCAACAATGAAGATATACATACCTGACAAGCGCACTGCAAGTAAATCAGTTGAAACAAGCACAAGAAGACGAACACAATGACGTAACAGTTGAGTCCCATCTTTCCCCATTGAGTCCTGTCATAAATTGAGTAGGTCTGGATGTCAGAATTTCAGGCAAAATGCAGTTAACGATATTAGTAGCTGGAAAGCATGAGAATGAGATTCAGATAATTAACTTAAAATAAATCAGCAATAGATGATAAACTGTAAAATCAAACCTACCAGAATCCATGAGTTGAGCATGGAGAGCCCCTTTCTGGTTCCAGCAAACGACTTCAAGGTTTCAACAGGAAGATTCAATAACTTTTTGACTAAATGCAGTCGTCCCGCACTGGTTTTTGCACTAAAGAACATGTCTTTTAGTAAAGCAACTCTAGTCGAATTTCGGGCCCGATCCAAAGAATTCTTATACAGTTCATTAGAGATCTCAACTGCCTCAAGTCTCCTTGTTATGTCCATAACTTCATCCCTTTCACTCTCTGATCGTCTTTGTGCATCCTCCATTGCCTCTACTTCTGCAGTGTAATCAATTCCAGTTCTTAATATGTCAACTATACGGACAGCCTCGCGGAGGCCGCTCATCATAGCACCTCCAACTGTGTCAGGATGCTCCTTGCAGGTGGCTTCACCAGCAAAAAATAGACAGTTCTCAACAGGTCTGCCCAATATGTCATAGTCCTCTCCAGAAGATCCAATGGCAACATAAGAGTATGCACCATAACTGAAAGGATCCCTGCCCCAATCAGTTACAACAGATGCAAGTGGATTGGGTACAGAAGCCTCCCCAAAGATTTTACGGAGGACCATTAGTGCATGGCTTACATGATCAGATGAGCTCATACTTTGGCCATCTATGGCTGCCCTGCCAACAACCAAGGCTATAAGAACAGGAGCCCCAACAGTTTTCCTGACATTCCAAAACATAAAGCAGTGGCCCCTACAATCAGTTTCCTCAGCAGTTGCTCCAAAGTAGTCTACAGAATCATCCCAAAAAACTTCTGGAAACTCCAAGACCACTTTATTAAGAACACCAAAGCCAAGTCGCTCAATGGAAGATTGTTTCCATTGGGGCAATGGAGGGGAAAACTTAATGGTTTCTGCTTTCAAGCACCCAAGTGGCACAGTGATCAGCGTAGCATCTCCAACAAACTCAGTCCCATCTGATGTGCACACTTTTACCTTGCTACATGGTGTTTCACCTGCTTCTGCATCCATGATGCTGTATGAAATATCAGTGACTACATGGTTCAAGTTTATAGAGAGTCCTTCCCCAAGAGGCTCAAGAACATTACCGTAACCCCCCTTGATCATGCAATGAGCTCCCCCAAATCCTCCATAAACATCATCTTGATTCCAGTGGGGAAGAGATATTTCCTTAAGCAAAGCAGCACAACCATACTCCAAATTAGCAAAATGCCAATCCATGACCCTCCTTTCCAGAGGAGTCAAAATTTCCTCCTTAGAGCAGCTTTGCTCAAGAACTCTGCCATCAACACAAGTTCTTGAATCCAATGAAGTGTCCAACATTCCTGATCGTGCCATACGGCGGCTCTTAAGGGCATATTCTAAGCCATTCTCCAAAGACATCTTCATGGCATGCTGCCCCTTCTGCTCAACAAACAATAGCATATCATCAAGAAGGCTGTTGAACTCTGATTCTAATGCTTCGTCCAAATCTCTCGCAACTTTTTCTCCAGTCAAAACATCATACAGAGGGCAATCACTGTTCAGTACAGTCAACTCAAGGCCCAGCTGAGAACAAATCAATGAAGAAGGGTCCGGTCTTCTTTCAGATGCCACATCAGCTTCAACACCAGTAATAATGCTAGCACCAAGATCTACGGGAACTGATAAAGATGAGTGATCTGTATAAACACGACCACCTATCCTGCTCCTAGCCTCGAGTACAATAACAGAAAAACCCTGACGTTGCAAGTGCCGTGCAGCAGTTAAGCCAGCAGGACCAGCTCCAACAACAATGATTTTCTTTTTGTCTTCAGAATCACAGTTCATGTTGTCACCCCCTGCAATATCATCACCCAAAGAAGACTGCATATTGTGCCATTCATTCTTTGTCTCTGAATTTATAGCATGTGGTGTCATGCTGTTGAGTGATGGATGCAAGGGAACAACATTTGTGACATCCAAAGAGGCTGGCAGGATGGATGATGTCAGATTGATGGAATCATTTTGCCTAATATCATTGGTTGGGCATTCTTCAGATTGTTTCACATTGGGCAATTCATGCGTCATTGACATGATAAAATCCCTACCCTCAATCCCTTTTGAAGCCAGGCCTTCATAACCAGTTGCAACTCCATTCTTTGACTCCAAGCATGTTCCAGGACTTTTAACCTGACCAAGAATAAAGGAGACTCCATCTTCTAAATCAGCAACTGAAGTCCCAAGACTCCCCTCAAATTTTTTGTCTTTCAAAAGCTTATAAGCATGTTTAACCTGAATTTCTGTTTTATCTTTGTCAGAAGCAATCCCAACATTTATGTAGCCCTGTCAAAATTTCATTAGCATTCGAATGTGAATACAAAACAAAATAAATACAAAGACAAGTCTAACCCAAGAAAATAAAAAATCGCAATATGGAAAATAAACAGTCAACATGTAACCAAAGGCAGTAGGAAGGCATGTCAAATTTAAACACATATAACAGAACTGAAGAAAAATATATGTTTAACTTCTTTTCAAACAAACTTACATACTGATCGAGAAATGTATATATTTCCCTAATTAGAGAAGCACGTGGCATTTCATCCTTGGACGGGGTATCAGTGACACCACAGTCAGTAAGGGGCAATACATGGCCAACATTTTTACTCCAAAGGCCCAAGATATGATTCCTGCAGAAACACCAAATTAATAAATAGGTCTAAACAAAGAGACACATACAAAATGCAATATAAAAAAAAAGGCAGAAAATCAGCAATAATACTTGCTGTGGGACAAAGTCACTAGATTGTTATCCATCACCCAAATAACATGTGAATTAAGCCAACAAAATAGATGGTTTTGCAAGGCATGACGCTGCCAACACCAGAAGTGCAATGTAGTCTTAATGGTAGCTTATAGGATAACCATTTAAATTGCATAGTAGATGCAAGAATTGGAGCTTGATATCAAAGAAGAAAACAGATGCACCAAATAAATGTCTATGATAAATGATGATAAAGCAACTTCATTTAAAAGTAACAGAAAAGGCATTGCTGATATATGACAAATGATGATAAAGATATCTATGATAAATGCTAATAAGATATCATACAACAGCTCAAGAAACTTAATCGCAAGCCCCACAGAAAAAGAGGCATTCACTTTGGCAACTAAAAATGAAAGGTGTGTCCAATTGATATTCCAACCCCCTACAAATAGTGTAATATGAACCTACTAAATTTCAACAGAATCATTTAACACTGGATCACGAAAGGACAAACATGCAGGCCACTAGAATGACAGAAATTACCAACCTGCATTCCAAATATTCTTGCAGCCCACCTTTACGCTTTAAAACCTCTTTAAATTTGATCTTCTCCAGAGGACTTGCTGCACGAGCCCTCAACCCAGCAGACACTGCAGCTGCTCCACCATTTTCAGCCTCAATGATGCTAATTGAAGAGGAATCAGACTTCTGTCTTGTTCTGTGAGACCAATCACTGTCAACAACCTGATCATGCTCCAGAAAAAACTGCTCATTTACCAACATATCCCAAACAGCATCACCTTCATAAGCCATATCTCCAAATCTAGGCTTTTTGGCCTTACGCATAGCACGTTGGACAGCAGATAAGTTACCATCTTTGTTTTCAGAATCAGGCATGGACAATGCATCATCTGCACAACTTTCGTTTTCATCTAGGGTTGTAGGAGAAGAAGCTCTGTTAGCTTCATTGTTGATGGAAATATGACTTGGAGAACAAGTCCTTCTGATTGCATCATTTGAAGGTTCATTTGGCTGTAAAATAGAGCTGCATTTCTTGATGGACACAGATAAATCATTTTGATGAGCACAAATTTCAACATGAGAAGCTCCCACATTTTCCTTTTCAGAAGATACTGAAGCAAGATTTGCATCTTCATCATGATTGCTGCATTGTTCTTGAATCTCCAGTGAAACTAGTGCAACATCAACTGAGTGAAGTTCAACACAGCTGGAAGCTTTTGGACACTGACCAAAATCAAGCTTGTTTCCAGTCTTAGTAGCACCATCAATATTCAAATAGGATGGAGAAGACTTAGAGGATAGAGATTTCATGTAGCCAACTTGGGTTCCTTCATACCATGATTTACAAATTTCCTCTGATGCATTTCCCCAAACTTTGTTTGGTATCTCATCATCAAGAATTGAACCAGAACTGGTATTTGGCATTTCTGTAATGTCACAGACCACATCACTTGTCTTATCCATGGAAAAAAGTTTTAATCCATTCTTTGAAGCTTCAGTTTGGAAGTTATCCCTTTGGCCTGAAACTGAGCAAATTTCACCATATATTCCATCTGAGCTACGAGAATCCATCATAAGCCCCTCTTTAGAATTTGAGTCGCAAGGGGTTAACACACGATCATCTCGAATCCCTTCATGATGAATCAATGAAGGAGCAGAGTCATAAGTGGTAACCCGTGGAATGATTTCTGGCAAGGAACCATGTCTCTTGTCATCAAACCGATTGCATTCCTCTGTAGTTCTTTCAATGCCAGGCAGAACTTTACATGGATCAGAACACTCTTCCACATACCTAGAAGCTGGACAAGAGCTATTATCAAACCTTTGGATTTTCCCAGTTCGACTTAGTTCAGAGGCAGAATATGATTGATTAGATACACCAACTTGCTGGGAGCTATCTTCAGCTCTCAAATCTTCAGAAGCAAAATTAATGGTAGAAACAGATGTAAGCCTTCTTTCAGACATAGGCTTAACAGCCCCATAAATACCTTCTAAGGTGGGAGCTGAACCATCCTCCAAAATCTGAGTCTTATTAACCTGCTTCGCACTTGAATTAGGGCAAGACTTTCTTGTCAAACTGGAATGTTCCTTCTGAAAACATGGTGAGAATGAATCTTCCAACTTATCATCTGAAAAGTGGCCCAAACCCTCTCCATGCAGAACAGCTTTATCCTTGTGATCTGATAATTTATCAATCTCTGATCTGAAATTGCTTGAATCATCATGAACCACAGCACCACTCACAAACCTAGCTTTCTTTATCCCAGCCTTGGATTGCTTCGCCCTTCCTTTACACTTGGTTTCTAACCCAGCATTCATGATCACGTCCAATACATCATTACATTCATTATTGCAACCTTTATCTGTGGTAGAAGTATCATCCAATGGCCTTGCACTTGCAGATCCAACATCCTTCTTAGGACCTTTCAACTTCTTCCAGAGACTAGCCAAAGTATCATCCATGCCCCCAAAATCCTCACGCTCAGCCACCAATTTTGCTCCCTTTTTACCATCCCCCTTCAACCTTTTGGGGTTCCTAGCTCTCTTCAACTTGAGGAAACACCCAATGGGCTCATCGTCATCAGAATCAAGAGTAATCCCAATAGGCTTGGATCTTTTCCTGATAGAAGGCTTCTTCTCTTCGCCTTCCATTCTCCCCGCTCTAGGTTCGGACAAATTCAGTGGTGAACCCTTATGGAACCCTAGCTTGGCTTGAAACTCGATAAATCGTCACCTTCCGTTCCTTAATCATCAAGAAATTAAAGCTCATATTTCGCCTAACTGCTCTTCCTTCACTGTTTTTTTTTTTTTTTTAACAATTTAAACCCACAACGAACCAAAAATTAAACTCCTAAGGCAAAACAAAATACATGCGCCAAAACACAAAAACTCCGCCACGAATATGAGCAAGAACCGGAAACGCACAACAAAATGAAACGGAATTCCCCTCAATAAAAGCGAGCACCAATACAAGTTCTGTCAATGACTTCCCTCTTATAGCTTAGCTTAGCTTAGCTTAGCTAAAGCAAAGGAGTTTGCTGAGGCACAAGCAGAATAAATAAAAAATTTAAAATAAATAAATCAATCAACATATATATGTATGTATGTATGTATGTATGAAAAGGAATTGGAAGGAAAGGATTAAATAAAATAAAATAAAACAAAAAGGGGAAGATTGGTTATAGAACTGAAGTACCTACCCAAATCCACCGAGTGTATGTAAGAGAGAGAGAGAGAGACAGAGAGAGAGAATGAGAAGAACGGAAAGGAACAGGGAAAATTGAAATCAGGAGGCCCCTCTTTGTGTCGAGGAAGCGCAAGTCAGCCTCTTTTTTTGGTTTCTCGTAGAGTAAAGGGCTGGGCTTTTAAATATACCGTCAAGAATGGAGACCAATCCTCCACTATTTTATTTCATTCAGTAGGAGGCCCTAAATATATTGATTTCTTTTATCTATTAAATAATAAAAATTTTATATTTTTTTATTTCATAAAAAAATAAATTAAATATTTTTTCTTAAGATTTACAAAATAATTTTAACATTTTTCAAAAGTATTCTTTTATTTTCTTAATTATTAGTAGTCATATTTTTTTAATTTTAGACATCTGTTAAAAAATTATTAATTTGAATGGAGTAAATTATAATAAATATGAAATTATAATTAAGTAAAGTGAGCAAATTCTATTAATATTAAAATTTTACTTATACTAAAATATAAAAAAATATTACTAATGAATTATTAAATTAATATCAAATATTGTAAGAGTTTGTTACGAAAATTATAACTTGAATTAAATATTTATAAAATTAAATAAGTATTGTTACAATTTTGTTTTACTAATATTTTTTTAATTATGTCAATATATAATTAATATTAACATTATACTCATATGATATACATTTTTATTATATTTATTTTTAAAATTATTTTATTTGAATAAAAAATAAAAATAAATTAAATTTTGAATTTTTTTAAAAATAAAAAAAATTAAATGTATTTTAAAGAAAAAAAATAAAAATAATAAATTATGCATTTTTTTTCCTTTTAAGAACAAAAATCCATTTTTCCTCTTAGAAAAAGAAATTTGAGATTTTAA
>JAHLGO010021109.1:2432497-2486408 GCA_020615895.1 Ceriops decandra
ACAAAAAAGAAGTTCATTACTGGTGGCTGGTGGCTTTGAGCAAATAAAATTTCAATTTCTAGTCAAAACAAGTATCTTAGCTTGAGTAACCAGAAGGTCCATATGTTTTGTATGGCATTGTTTTTGTGACTTGTGAGATCCAAAAAGAGACTAATGGTAATATTATCAGCCAACAGAATGAAATAATAAATGGGGATGCGTCCAAAAGGGTGCTTCGTAGCTTTTGCAGATTTGTTTGAGGGAGAATGGCAGTTAGCGTGTCACGGGCTATTCCCCCGGGGGAGGGGGGTGTGTGGGTTACCTGATATAAAAAAAATATCCACGGGAGGCTGCTGTTTCAGTCTCAATCGCATGGTTTGCCTTGCGTCTGTCTTGTCGCGTCAAATTTTCTACGCTGGAAAAGCAATGGCCTTCCTGGGCTTAAACGCAGTGCGTCTTGTCTTTTGGGCAATAGGGAGAAGCGCTCGGCCCGCTAGCCCCAGAGGCCAATGGTTCCTGGTCCTCGGGCGAAGGGCCTTAGAGAGCTCCCACTAATCAACACACCCACGATTTAAACATAATAAAACAGCATGATCTCGAAGACTGATGAAATTCAATCCGATATAATTTCCCAGAAATCCCGTATCTTGCTAGATTTTATGTCCGTCTCTACGTTGAAAAGTCAAAGTCGACCACAATTCTAAAACTTTAAGCTACTTTTGAACAGAAAAGAAAAAAAAAAAAAAAAGACAATCTCTGCTTAGGCACGTTCACCACGGATGCGCCTGGCAAGCTGGATGTCCTTGGGCATTATTGTCACCCTCTTGGCGTGAATGGCACAGAGATTGGTATCTTCAAACAGACCAACCAAATAAGCCTCAGCAGCCTCCTGAAGTGCAAGCACCGCATGACTCTGAAACCTCAAGTCCGTCTGGCAGAACAAGAACAGCACCAATTTAAATCAACGACACTTAATTACGAGCCATAATCAAAATATTAAAACCGTAAATGGTGCAGGCTACGGCGCCATACACACACACACACACACACACACACACCTTGAAGTCCTGAGCAATTTCACGAACAAGGCGCTGGAAGGGCAGCTTGCGGATCAAAAGCTCAGTGCTCTTTTGGTACTTTCGGATTTCACTGAACATCAACGACAAGAACAAGTCAGCACCAAGAATTTTGATTCAGGCAATAAGAAATTGATAAAAAGAGGTGAACAAATAATTACCGGAGAGCAACAGTTCCAGGGCGGTAACGGTGAGGCTTCTTGACTCCACCAGTTGTTGGAGCAGATTTCCTAGCAGCCTATCATTTAAATTTGATCAATCAGTCTCACATTCTAATGTGCAATAAAAAGAAATTTCAAAAACAATCAATATAATTTTCAAGGCACGCCAAATTTTTTTCATCATCTCAAAATTGAGAAATCAAACCTTGGTGGCAAGCGTCTTCCTCGGAGCCTTTCCACCGGTCGACTTGCGAGCAGTTTGCTTCGTACGAGCCATCTCTTTTTATGAAATCAAGAAAATAGATATTCGAGTTCTGCCAAACGCACGAACAACAGATTTCAATACGAGGTGATCGGCAAATAGCCTTGAAAACTATCAGAACCCTCCAAAGAAAAAGAAGCGAGGCTACGAGATGGCTCTTACCCCTTATTAGATTAGGGTTCAGAAATCCCGAGCAGGAGAGGCCAGCGCGACTTATGTACGGCAAAAGTACGGGCTTCAAAACGCTTTATATAGGCGTCAACCGTCGGCCAGGCCGGTTTACGAGATCATGAATCCTTTATTGAGAGTTTGACAGCACTACGGAGAAATGGAGGGGAATTTTGAATCGACATCGATCCGTGTGATCGATTTTGATTGGTTGATTCCTAAAAGCCAAAATTGCCAACGTGGACGAGTTGTGCTTCTTCGCTGAGGAATTAATAATAAAAAAAAAAGGTCCCATAATCTGGAAATTATATCAACGGCTTCCGTGCATGAGGATGAATTAATCGACGGTAGTGTCACTGCCGTCGTGCCTTCTGCCTTTTTCTTAAAAAAATTTTTTTCCCACGTGCCGTCCCCAAAAATTTGTGCTCTAACCTTTATCTGTCAAAAAAGTCAAAATTAACTGTAATATTTCTCATTTTTTTTCGAAGAGAAAAATATATATATATCATATTACTGAAACTGAAGATTTGTTTATTTTTTTTGGCACTTGCGAATAGAGAAAAAGCTTGATAGATCCATGGCACTTGTTATTCACGCGTAGCCGGAGCTTAAGGCTTCGATGGGTGCGGGCGTGTGGGCGCCGGGATGAGATTGATGCTTTCGTTTTCACTCGTTTATAACGACGTCGCTTTTGCTCGTTAGTTTCCTCTCGCTCACTTGGCATGAAACTCGGGAGCCTACCGCTCAAACTGGTACAGAAGAGACGTGCCATGGGAATGTCGGGCGATTATTGTTCTGATTCATCAATGGTTGTCTGCAGCCGTGGACGACACCAAGAGGAAAGGCTACGCATGCGCAATATCAGCCCGGCTCAGCGCTGCTCTCGCCGCCATACCTGCCAAGTTCTTCTCGTATACGGTAGTTATGTTTGCAGTTTTTTTTTTTTTTAAATAAAAAATAACATTGCATTCTCTCAATTTAAATTCCAGATTCACATCCATGGTGACTTTAATCTCTCTATTATGATGCCCGGCTAGTAGTTGTGGATTCTTACTAGCGTCGTTTCGGAGCTAAAATGCTATGTTATATATATACCATCTGGTTGTTGCATGGGAAACACGTAGATGTGGTTCGTTCTCAAGGATGCAAATATATAATTAGTTCGAGTATTTGATATAATTCGTCCATAGGTAAGTTACAGCGGAAGTTACAAATGCGCTGTTCTGCATTTGTTTTATGATAGCCAAGGTTAATGCCTTGGTAACACGGTAGCAGAGTCTCTCTGCACGCAGAGATTGCAGTTACATGTATGTTAGACTTATTTGCGCTTTAGATTTCCGCGTATGACTTCTTAAATTTTCATTCTTCTGATTCTTTGAGGCAAAGGGTTTGGGGAGTTGGGGCGTTACATCTGTTTGTTTGTTCCTTGGCTACCATATCATGCTTACTTTCTGCCATTTTCTGTTCCCTCATCTGTGTATAGCGGCATAATTTTCTGTAACTTATGCCCATAAGTATTGGCGTGCACCAGGGATTTCCCTTTAATGCATTACAATATTTTTTTTTCTACTCGGTGCTCACGCTTCATGGATTTTTTTATGTTTCTATAAATTCCATGTTTTCTTACTTTTAACAGGTGGTGAGGTATGCCAAGGTCATGTTGTTTAATGTGACAATGGGGGGATGTTATGCCAAGCTACGTTAACAAATTTTGCCATGAAATTCCTCTCTTCTGGTCTAGCTGGATTCTTCTGTTGCAGGAGATGTTATCTGTACAGGTGAGTCACTGATTAAAGTGTGCTTGAAATCTGTTGACTGCTAAATAAGTGAAAATTAAGTGACGATATAGATCTTAATTAACTGCAGCAGTGACCCCAACGACAGTGAGTAGGCATTTGTCTTCTTGAATAGATTAGGACCAAAAGATAAGTTATGCCAAGCATTCTCAAATAATTGCGGCAAGAGATTTATGCTCTTTGGCTCTTCTTATGTTTCCACTTTCAGGGCATTTATTGCTTTTCTAATTTTTCAACTTTGAAGTCATTTATTTGTGGAATAACGGGGTTATTTGGGATGATGTTCTCTTTTTGGGATGAGTGAAGTAATTCTTATAGAATAGCCTTTCCTTTATGATGCTTTGGAATGCAATTAGAAAAGGCATCTGAGTTTAAGCTGTCCATTACCAAGATACTAACGAATTCTAATATTGCCTGCTTGTCTACTACTCTCCCTTGTCAATGAGGACTGCCTTTTTCAGGATCACATCTAAGTAGATTTATCTAGTTGAGTGGAGTTGTTTATGCCAAACTCAAATTCAGTCATTCAGACCACTAATATATGGAGATTTCACATCAACCCCTCTGTACAGTGTTTTTGGAGGTGCTTAATTGTAATTGTGTGGTCATACCGAGCAAGTTGAGTATAGTACAAAAGACACTGATCGTGCAGCTGAGCTGCAATTCTTCTTACATTGTTGGATATGCTGTGAAAATGCCTTGTAGGAAAGTCCACTGAATCTATTCTAAAGTCCAAATTTTAGATATATCTACGTGGATAAATCCTCTATATATTTTTTGGAAATTTGTACGAGGAACCAAGCTTTGGTAACTACGAGCGGGCTTAAGTTGAAGTTGTTATGTGCAATGGTTGCTAGGTGTACGTGTAATCCATGTGTGTTCTGTGAATTAAGCCCTTCATAATTTTTTCTGAGTTACAGGTCTTTTTATGCATTTACCATTTTTTCCCCCTTGTTGTTAACACCAGATGTGAGGGAAAATCGAAGACTCTATACGATTAAAGGCAGATGATTAACTGGATCAAAACAAGATGGACGAAGGGATGTCTTATGATATGAAAGAATGCTGCTGAGATGTAAAAGTGTAATAATGATTGATTGACGATTAGTGACAAATGATACAACATGCAGAGATCAACCATGAGGTTTGACCCTCATAAAGGGTTTTAAGTAGATCCTGTTTTTTCAAGCATACCAGAAAGGATAAAACAACATTTTTGCGACGACATTCATCCTGTTGGCTCCATGTCTGGATTTAGCTTTCACTTGTAAGCAGTACCCGCTGCTTGAGCATTATGAACTCAAACGGCCTCGGTTTATTCAAAGACATCGGTAATAGTGAATTTTAGCTCTATCTACTATCAAATATGTTTTTCTTGCAATTTACAGGTAATTGATGTGCATGCAAAAATTTGAATCTTTGTCGTGTTATGACGCAATCGCAGTAATACTACTTTTAACGCCAACTTAACTTCAGATGTTATGTTATTCCAAAGCTATGGGTTAGGACTACTTGCTCGCATTCAAGCGAACTTGAGCTTGGATAAATAGATGGGGAGGTTTTGACGTACATATATATATATATAGATATATATATATATATATATATGTTTATATATAATTTTCCGTTACAAGTTTTGATTCTTAATTCCTCTGGGCATGGGAAGACTGAGTCCTGAACTATCATTCCTGGAAGCATATTAAAATTAAAAGAAGGAATGAAAGCCGAATGGAAAATCCAAAAACAAGTCTCTAGGTGAGGCTTGGCTCTTGGGTATGAGTAGAGTGACCCATCATCTATGGCTATGTGGTAGCAGGAGACAATCAGCCCTCGGAGTACCGGCTCCCCGTTAAACTTTGGGTCTTTGAAAAAGGCAACAAAAAAAAAAAAAAACTTGGAAATCTCAAACAAGACGACGCCAGGATGGAGCAAAAATTTTAAAATAAAAATTTAATAATGGGGAAAAACGAGAGAAAGAAAGAAAGAAAAAATTAAAAAAAATAAAAGAAAAAGGCATTAAGACAAAGACGGACGGGTAAAACGGCCCCCCCCCCCCCCAGCCACTGAAAAAAGTAAGTAAACAAAATTTCTTTGCCCACTTCTTCGCCTCCTCGTCCTCCTTCATCATCTCTAGTTCCGCTGTTTTCCTTCTCCAGATTTCCCGTCTTCTTCTTCTTCGATTGGGCCTTTACTCTCTCTCTCTCTCTCTCTCTCTCTCTCTTCCGTTTCTCCCTTCTGAACTGTAAGCTTGTACTTCAACTCTCTCTAGCCATCTAATTTTGCTCTGTTTGATGTTTTTTTGTTCTTTTAATATTCCGATCAAGTTTTTCTGTCTGCACCTTCGGCAGTTGTGAGCCACATTCGTACTAATTGTTAGTTATAAATTGGATTTTTAGTCTCTTTTTGCAGCTCCGGAGCTCCTTTTGTTGTTCTCTCTATTTAATCTTAGTTTTTGTAGCTGTGCATGTTAAGCTTTGTTTGTGTTGATTGCCTTGATGGGTTTTCTATTTTTAGGGGTTTTTCTTGATCAGTGTAGAGACGACTATAGAGACGGTGGAGTTCTGGTTTTCCATTCTGTGGCTTTGGAGTTCATCTACAGATTGGATTGGATGTTTTTGACTTTTTTGTCTTCATCTAAAATGTTATGGAATCATGCTTACTGCATAGTGTTTGACTAGTGGAAGAGTTGGTTATACATAATTGAGACTCTGAAACATTTTTCTGCTTAATGACCTGGTATTCGGTACCATTGGTGAAAGTTTGGCTAAGTGTGGGTCTTCAACTCCTCGTAGAGTTGTTGGACAATGTTTCTGTTGAAATCCTCGTGGATGAATTCATTTTATTATTCATATTGGAAGAAGAAAGGAATGGTTGGAATAACGTTGTTGAGTTTAAACGAAGATCAAGGCCATCATTTTTGGCATCTGAATGAAAGAAAAATTGAAATAATTATTTCAGTTGTCAATGGTTGATCGATGCATTTGTTTCAATGCGACAGAATAGGCTTCATCACCAATCTCTAGAAGGTTTTTAGCTATTTGCTCGTAAATTGGACTTCTTTCCATATAATTATCTTCAAACCCTGTAATTAACTGCAGTGCAATATCAGAAACCGAAATGTGGGATCTGGAGCTCAAGCGATTGAATTCTTGAAATGTGTTTGCTGTCCTGTGTTTGAAAGATTTTGAGTTAAACTCTAAACTATTGTAAATGTGAGCTGGACAATTTGCCTCTTTTTCTGAGCCTGGAAAATAGTGGGCTTACGATCTAATATTTTAGTCCATATGTTCAGTTCTTGACGTGTGCAACTATCCATTCACTAAACATAAGGAGATGGTGTGGGTTTTGCTGCTCAAGCACCAGCATTCTACTTGTAATTATGTTGCAGACACTGCTGTGTGACCAGCACTCTAATGATGATTTTGATATTTAAACAATGTAAACTCCTTTGTACTTTTTTTTTTTAAAGTTGCACTGAAGGATGCATTAAATTTCTTTTTATCCTCCCTTGGGTGACAAGTATATATGTTTATGGAAGTCAATATAAAATACTAGAGTCTTCTAAATGTTGATGAGGGATATCTATTTGGTTTCTTATAGAATAAAGCTTTACAAGAGTGGATTTTTCTTGTGATTCTAACTGCCCATGGTAATTTTATGGCACTTCTCGTTTCATTTTCATTATCAAAAATTAATGGTTTGTTCCATTTTTTCCTGCATAATGCCTTATGTGGATATTTTTTGCCTCATCTTATTATTATTATTGTGTAAGTGTTCAATGCTCAATTGACTGAGCATTTTGCTTGTCCAGAGTTTTTACCATCTGCAGTAGTTGCCTCCTGTGGAGTCAAATGGATGATGGTGGGCATCGTGAAAACGGAAAGCACAAAGTAGATCAATATAAGCCAGCTCAGGGTCAGGTAACTCAAAAAACTCTCTGAAGATGATAGAATTTAATAAAACTTGGCCTGATATAAGTGAACTCATTTGATCAATGTTTTCAATCTCCCTCGGAAAGTGCTGTTTCTGATTGTATTCGTTTCTCTATTGTTACTCCAGTGCATCATGCAGTCTCAGCCTTCGATGAAACAGATCATGGCCATCATGACTGAAAGAGATGCTGCTATTCATGATAGAAATATTGCTGTTTCAGAAAAGAAGGCAGCCATTGCAGAGCGGGATATGGCATTCCTGCAGCGAGACTCAGCCATTGCTGAGCGAAATAGTGCCATAATGGAGAGAGACAATGCTATTGCAACCCTCCAATATCGAGAGAATTCTTTAGCAAGCGGAAATACATCCTCTTACCCATCAGGAAGCCAAATGTCACGTAACATGAAGCACATAAACCAGTCACATCACAATGCAAATCATCTGCCCCACTTGAGTGAAGCTCAGTATGGTACCAGAGATATGCAGGCAAGTGATGCTTTTCCAGTATCACCTGTTGCTTCTGACGTTGCAAAGTTGCGCCGTGGTAAACAGTCAAAGGATGCCAAGATGCTGCCATCAAACAAAAAGGCTCCAAAATCTCTACGGAAGGTTAAGAGGGAAGGTGAGGACCTGAATAAAATCATGTTTAGCAAGTCACATGAGTGGAAGAATGGGCAGAATATGAGTGGCGGAGGTGATAATCTAAACAAACAGTTGGAAGTGTCCAAGTCTGATTGGAAAGGTCAGGACCTGGGGTTGAACCAGATTGCATTTGATGAGTCAACCATGGCAGCTCCAGTATGCTCCTGCACTGGAGTGTTTAGGCAGTGCTACAAATGGGGTAATGGTGGGTGGCAATCTTCGTGTTGCACAACCACCTTGTCAATGTACCCTCTACCTGCTGTGCCAAACAAGAGGCATGCCCGTGTAGGTGGACGAAAGATGAGTGGAAGTGCTTTCAGCAAACTGCTTAGCAGACTTGCAGCTGAAGGCCATGACCTTTCAAATCCAGTTGATCTCAAAGATCATTGGGCCAAGCATGGGACTAATCGCTACATTACAATCAAATAGATGATTGCATTGGTTGAATAGAAAACTAAAAAAAGAGCATGTAGTCTTCTGGAATGCTTTGTGTATGCTCAACTTATCTTATCTGCTGTGGGCAAATAATGATTCAGAAGTAGCCACGATGGAGCTCTCATTAGGTAGAGGACGCCAACCACATCACTTTGTTTTCCCTGCATATTGTTCTAATTGTAAAGGTTGAACAGGAAAGTGGGGTGTCCTCACAATTTTATCTTTGCAAGTCTGGTAGAAGTGTAAACGGTCGTTTTTCCAGTGTTTGTTGGACTTCTGTGAAGGCAAGTATTAGTGTATCTTCGTACTTAAATGTGTTCAGAGGATGATGGACAGCTGAGCAGGGGGAAGGGAGGGTCTATAATATGTGACGTTCTTGTTGCGTCCATTCTAGCTGTCAAATTTGACGTTAATCTGCTGTAACGTGTCCTGGGTAGAGTGATGAATAGGAGCAGAATGTGGAAGTCAACGCGATGGATCAGCGCAATGAAAATGGTCAAAATGTGTTTGGTTATTTGACCCTTTTATACACATTCCATTTAGCCGCTGTCTAGTATGGTTTTGTAAAAGATGAATGTTCTCTTGCATTCCATGCCATTGCATTACTGTAAGGAAAGAGCAAATGAATTTAAAAGAAGTAATGTAAAATTTACATTGAACTGTGTAAACCAATTTTTATCTAAGCTTTGTTGGCAATTTAAGTAATTTTTTGTAATTATAGTTAAGTAATTAAAATGGGCAAGAAAAGGATAAACTAAAGAGGACTCTTCTAAGTTAATATATATATATATATATATATATGGATACAGATATAACTTTTAATTGGTGACCAATTTGCCAAAGCAGCCAAATTCCCATTAACACTGCTTCACCAACTTTTCTTGGCTCCAACTTATGTAATAATGTTATAGATGATGGAAGGAAACCTGGGCCTAACCTTTTTTTTCTGCCTTTTTTTCGGTTAAGAGATTAACCATAAAAGGCATGAACTCTCTCTCTCTCTCTCTCTCTCTCTCTGTGTCTAATTTGTTATGAACAATTTTTTAATAGTTATTGCTAAATGTCTTTGGCTATGATCAGCAACTGTCGTGGTCATGATCATTAATTGTTTGGAATAATTTGACGGTTGGCTCGTTAATTTTATCGATTTTGTGACTCTGAGTCACCAATTGCCTTGGGTCAAATTCGGTTAGAAACATCTGTTAAAACACGTGCTGACGTGGCAAGAGCCTATTTATGTTGCTGACATGAGTTCAACACCCTCTCTCAACTCTCCCCTCTCGATTCTTGCCTTCCCCATCTGCTCTCTTGCTCTTAATTTCTTTCGTAGTCCCAAATCAAAATCCCCAGCCTAACCAGCGCGTTCTAGCAAAGATTCAGAGTTTGCCGAGAAATGAGACGTAAATTGGTCTCATTGATAAACGTCCAAATATCTCCTTGTTCTATGATTACCTTTCCATATATTTAATCAAATATAAAATTCCTCACAAACATCAAACTCCAAAAGTCGCATTGATATTATTCAGAGCTCCGCTGTGCTTCCTCGGGGAAAGATAATGACAAAGAAATTGCTGCTTCTAACATTGTTTCTACGATAACATTTATGGGTTTTGCAGGGATGTGCAAGATGTCACCTTCAAAGCCTACCGGATGGGCCGTTGTGATCCCAGAAAGATTGTTTTCTCAGTCAAGATAGGGCCATAGGGTAACAAGTTAAGTTATTGGTTTGACTTCAAAGCATGGCAGTTTGCCGAGAACGATAGGCAGTACTCCAAATACGGCAAGAAAGCAGCAACCAAAGGTGAGAGAGGATACATATTAGAGCAGACTAAGTTCAGATGATATCGCAATTTTGAGGGGTTAAAGGGGATCTCTATGTAGCAACCAACTGATCCTAAGACATCCCAATTGAATTTTGCTGCACCTGTGGAAGACATGCAAGTCCCACCGTAATTTGAAAGCAAGATTAGCCATGTTATTAGAAACCCATGGGACATTGTGACGGATCAATCCCTTTTCATTAATTCTCATCACAACTGAACAAAATTGACCGGTCAGGTGCATTGAAAGAACCCCTTTATGAATACAGTTCGATGTCACCCGAGAGTCCACCTCTAACCACACGTTTCTGAATTCATAATTCCACGCAAGATCGAAACTTGAATAGATTCCCCAAGTCTCCACCGTAAGCAAAGTGTGGAGGCGTATGCTTTTGGCAAAACCTGTCAGTCATCCACTAGTAAGATCCCGTGTTACTCCCCTTGAACAAATCAATCCTGAGTTTCCCTCAGCTGCTCCGTCTATATTGACTTTAACACAAATCCCCAATTGAAGCCTCCAGCCCACAAACTGAACACTCCTATTATGAGTTTGCTTAGTGTCCAGCAAGGGTCTCCTGTCATATTACATTCATGATAGAGTGAGAATGGACCTGTTTGAGTAACCATTCAACTTAAAGGTGTTGAAACACTTGTTCGTTCCCTAAACACTAAATTTTCCAGCATGTTAATGCAAAAATTACTGACCGATTCTCAATCCCTGCTTACTTAGGACCTCCAAATCAATTCTCTTGCAGCCAATCTGCCGAGTCATATTCAAAGGAAGAGCCTCTGAGATCATAAATGTGTCCCAGTCTCGTCACCTTGTCAACCTTTAACGGATAATTTTAATTGAGTTCAAAAGAATAATCAGATTGAACCATTTCAAGGAATTAATAATGACTTGAAATGGACAAAATAAGAATTAGCAACCCAAAATCAATAACACAATCATAAACTCATCCCTGATTGTTTTTGTGTCAAACCGTGTGCTAGAAGGTGAGGTTCAATCAATTACGTGTATTGCGATAGGCACTCGACGAGTTTATCATAATCAAAACATTTGACGGCCTTTGTGATGGAGATGATAAAAAATTGAATGGAGCAACTTCAGCGTTCTAGACAGCAATTCCTAAGTGTTAATTTCTGCCATTCCATATGGTGGGTTCTTACGGTGAGACCCCCATATTGGACAAGGGCACTTGTGCGGTTTAATATTAGAGTTTTGTGTTTGAGCCTTGTAGAGCGTGTGTGTGTGTATCAGACCACAAACAATCATCACAGATGAATCAGACAGGGATAACTGTCATATTTGTGTTTCTCATCATACACAACACACTACATCCAACAAACACGAGATACACATCTCATCAACAAAGAGGTAGGTAATAAAAACACGGTAAAATCAAAATCGAAGTTGAAAAATTGGAAGCCTCAGACCGTCCTAGTTCATTGAATTTCAGCAAATGAGACAAAAGTCTAATGACTTGCTTTCAGCTAAATTCCAAGCTTTACATCATTGGCTTTGCAAGAACTATACGAACATAGAATGGATTAATGAATCAGAAAGTCAAGCTCAAAATAACCGAAATAATGTGTCCAAAAATTTTATAAAAAAAAACAAACAGAAGAAAAAAGAAGAGGGAAAAAGGAGTATAGTATTATTAAACGTAGAAACAGAGAGAAAGAGAGGCATCAGATCTTCCTATTCAAAAGAATAAAAATGTCACAATACTCGAGAAAATCAAGTACTCAAACAATTTAAACAGTTCTTCATTTGCCTCCATCGAAAGAAAGAACGACCCGCAATGAGTTAAAAGACGGCAAAGCTAAAAAAAAGAAAAGAAAAGAAAAAGGAATTCAATAAACGAAAACAAGCTCAAAGCAACAGACTTGACGAGAAGGACTCAGCGGCCGCGAGAATCGCCGTCTTTAGAACTAGGGTTTTGAAGGGAGAGCCAGAAATTCACGCTGTCTCTTATAGGCTTTTTCGTTTAGGTAGGGAGGGAGGCCGCCTTTGATCTCACGGTTATATTCTCCCCCATTTTTATTTTTAGGGTTCTCTAAAGCTTGATCCGACGGTCAGAAAAAGGTACGGCTAGTCACTATGGGCTTAAAAATTTTTTACGTTAAACCAAACGCGGCCTATCAAATTCCCTAAAGATCCGCCGTAGATGCAGTTGGATTACAAAGCCTGCAATGCAACTACGAAGTTAATTAGCAGATGGGTTAAAGGTCCATCATCGAGTTTTACTCCACCCAAAACACCGCCCCACTTAAAAAATATATATATATATATAATTTAACAATCACTTAGGATAATATTTTATAAAAGCTTCCTTATTAATTTTAAAACAATAATGTATTACAATTATAAGATATCAAGTTATACCTAACATATGCTAAAAATATATCATTGAATTTAGATTTTCATTTCATCATATATTATTAATTATTATTACAACAAAATCTCATTACAAGAATCTATCATCTATATAATATTGGTTGTAAATGTTCATTATGATTTCTTCTGTATATTACAATACTTATAATTTATCATACAATACTGATAAGGTATATAAATAAAATAGAATTTCATAATAATTCACAATAATATTTTATTAAAACTTTTTTTATTGATTTTAAGGCAATAATGCATATACATTCATAAGATATCAAGTTATATATAATATATGTCAAAAATATATCATTGAATTCAAAGTGTCATTACATCTTATATTATTAAAACAAACTTTTATTACAAGAATATGTTATTTATATAATAATAGTTGTAAATGTTCAATATAATATGGTATTATGAAATTAACTTACATTTAATATACACTCTTTATTTATAAACATTCACTTTAATAATAAGATACTTTAATTCTTATAAATTTGGTACACTTTAAGTATTTGTTACTTTTGGAGAAAAATATTATTAAGAAATGATTTTTGTAACTTAAAGTGGCCAAAAATGTTGTTGAATATAAGGTCTTGTTGATAAATGATAGGTGATGAGCTGTTAGTAATAGTTGTTACAATATCACTATAACAAGTTATTGATGATAGAGGCAAACTATGTTTAAAGGATGCTCTAGCTGCTTTGCTCTTCAACTAGTTCAAATTGTGCAATACTTAGATTGGTTTGAAGTTATATTACCTTAAATTATTTTCGTAATATTATAGTTGAACAAAACTTTTAAAGTGTTATTGAAACACCTTAATTATTAATTCAAATTCATTATTCTTTGAAATAACGATATTTAATTTACATTACAAAGATTCTTCAAGGTTGAGGAGTATAATTATACTTGGTAGAAAGCAAGATTAACCTAAGCACCTGCCATTGATGATGTTACTACAACTTTAACATTAATTATATTTTTATACTTCTTTTTACTTTGATACTTTATTTGTTTATTTTTCTTAATGATACACAATTAATAATTTTTTTATAGGCATATCCTATGATTTCAAAAATGTTGATACCATAAAAAAATGAAATTATAGTTCAAAAAAATTAACAATTAAGGAAAGTGTAAATGTATACCACAAAATGGATTTTTAATTAACCAATTATGTCATTGTTGTGTATTTAAACTAAAACATTAACCAACATTATAATATCATTATTAAAAGTCATTTGTAATAAATAAGTGTTTTCTTTTACATTATATAAAGGAAAATTTTTTTATTATTATTGTTGTTAAGTTAGTGTTATGGATACACGTGAATTGTAATTTTATTCATTTTATTAATTGCACTTATAATAATTTGCAAATATTATACAACACTTTATAAGTACAAAAATTTTATTAAAAGTGTTATAGTCTTAGAAATAATGTTGCATATGACATTTAGAAATAATAAACTACAATCTTATAAAATTATAACATAATATATATATATAACATCATAGAAAAAAAGCATAACACTTCACAAAAATATATGACAATTTTATCATATTATATAATAGTTTAATTATATATGACAAAAAAATTCTCTTTGACAAAAACATTCATAATTACAACAAAAATTTTCAATGTCATGTTCAAGTTATAAATGGGTATTATCTATTTTATTATTTAACATACTAACTTCTATTCCATAAGTTTATCTTTTTTTCTAAATACAATTAATTATTATTTTCAAAGCTATTCATAAATATGTATTAAGAACAACACTATTATAAATTTAATTAAAAAAAATTGAATGTGTAATTAAAAAGTAAATAACTTAGTTATATAGAATATACCAAAAGATTGATTAGTAAATTTAAAATCTTATCTAGTGATTACACTTAGACAATGAATTTACGTGCTAATAGATCTTTTTTTTTAAATAAATATTTTATAGGTTCAAAAAATTTGGATAGAGATTTTAAACTTTTAAATTGTTACTTATATTTTAAATATATTTTTATTTTATTATATAATCTTATTAAATTACCTTTTTATTATATATGTTATGTATATATTATACATATAGAAATATAGATTTACATAATGTATTACATTTGCTTTATAATAATTGAATTGTATAATATGATATATGATGATATGAGATATTATGTCATTTTGGCATATTTCTTATCTTTTATCTCTCTTTTTTTATATATAAATATTATAATGGTAAAATTTTGTATGATATTTGATTAACTCTTGTCTAAAAATTATAAATTTTAATAAAAATGTTAAGAACAAATTTATATATCACTTTAATAGAATTATACAAAAACTTATAAAAAATATACAACACTTTTTATAAAATTAAACAACCCCTTAGAAAAGTCAATGCATGAACAATGCCTTAGAAATTAGATCCAACACCAAATAATTGTAATTCTCACAACTCTAATATTACTATAAAGATTTTCAACAAATTAAATTGTAATATAAGGCCTTATGTTAATATATAATAAGTTTAAAAGATAAACAAATTGTTTTTTGGGTTTACATAATAACTATCATTTTTTAAATTGAAATAATGTAGTAATTGCATACAAATATGTGAAAATCATATTTAGTTTTATAACGAATATTCATTTAACATGCTTTATTCCTTGGCCTAATTAATGTTTATTTATATTAATTTTTATTAAACTTTACTAATATCAAATTTTATTATAATTTGTAGTTGCCTTAGTTTTGAATAAAAAATAGATGAATATAACTATTTTTTTCATATTTTTCATTTTTTAATCATTTTGTCCTTTTCATTTAAAAAAAATCAAAAAACAAAGGAAAAATTCTTGGGCAGCCTTTTTTGAGAACACATGCGCTCTTGCACTCCAATAGAGTTGCACTATTTATTATTATTATTATTATTAATCTTAAAAATAAGCGTAACGCCTGCCACACATAGGCCGCAAGAATAGATAGACCCACTGTATGAATAGATGATTGGTCAGTGGGATTGAATGGGAACAAAAAAAAAAAAAGAAAAAAAAGACGAAGAAGGGAACAAACTAAAGAGGGAACATTTAGGTAAGATGCGAACAATTCGCCATTGTGGGGTGGGGGGACATTCCTAAGAAAATAATAATGGAAAATCATGACTTGACAATGGCAAAATATGAAATACAAAAAAAAGAAGAGAGAGAGAGAGAGAGAGAGAGATTTTCTTAGAGTTTATTAGGTTGGCGTGGATTATGACCTTTTTTCTACTTTTGTGAGAGACAGACGTAAATTCAACCACCCGGGCATTAGTTTTTTTCTTTTCTTTTCTTTTCTTTCTTCTCCCGAGAAAGAAAAGCCAAAAGAAAAGCTTTTCCTCAAATTATCTACACCACCCTCCCCCCCCACCCCCCCAAAAAAAAAAGAGAGAGAGATCATGACATGCCCAATAGCGACAAAAAGTGGTGCTCAAATTTCACTTTCAAACCTTTATTTATTTATTTATTGGGGGTTATAGATTCTTAATTTTAAATCGCTTGAGAGGGAAGAAAGGTTTCTTCCAACCTAACCATATAAAAAATAATAAAAAAAAAGGTATAAAACATTCAGAAAGGAGATTGCTTAATTATTTAATAAAAATTAAAAAAATACTTAAATTCAATAATCGCAGTAGAAATTAGGATAATTATATGTAAAAGAAATCGGATGTATTTTTTGAATTATTATTATTTTGGATAAAAATAAATAAAAGCCAAAAAGAAAAAAAAAAAAAAAAGGAACTGACTTTTAACTCTCTCAGTCACGCTCGCCTCTCAAGTTGAGTCCACAACATATTAATATTGTTTCTTTTTTTTTTTAATTTATTAATTAAAATATTAGGATAATAAAGTTAGCTAGCTACTCTCTCGGGGAAACGCAAAGGAACAACGATCCTCCTCCTTTTTTTTATCCTTCGCCTCCTGCGTCCGTTTTGAATTAGGGTTTCGCTCTGAACTTTCTTTCACCTTCAAGGCCAAAATCCCAGTCGCTCGATCTCTTCAACTAGCCGTTGCCTCCCTTTCCCGCCAATTTTTATTTGTCTTAGCCGTTGATAGGCCCCAATTTTCAAATACTAGCCGTTAGATCGTCCCTTCTTTTTTGCCCCTTTTTCTTTCTTTTTCTTTTTTTTTTTTTAAAAAAGAAATCCCGTCTGGGTTGACGGTAAATGGCGGCCGTCGAAGTGGAGAGGATGGTGGACGAGGAAAAGAACGTGGAAGAGAAAGGAGGAGAGCTACTGTTTTGCGGTGCTACGTGCTGGGATATCATTGGCCGCAAAAAGGGCGCCCAGGAAGGGAACTTGGTCTCCCCCACTCGGCTCCGTCCTCTCGTCGGCGTCAACATTCGCTTTGTTGCCTCCGGTTGCAGTACGATTCACTTCTTCCTACGTGCGTTCTCACGCGCGCGTGAAAAAAGTCGCCTATTTTGATTTTTGATAATTGTATAGTGTCATACTAATTGGAATTTTAATATAATTAGTTTTTTTTTATGGAGCTGAATTGGTGTTAATTTTGAGAGTAATTTTAAGAATATAAAATGTATTCACTAGTTTTTTTTTTTTTTTAACTAATAGGCATTAGATGGGAAGCTTACCCGTAATTTTTTAAAAAATAAAATAATTTTCAGTATTATCCTAATATTTGGCCTCCCTTCGTAAATTTTACTTGTGGGGGTTTAGGAATGGTGGGTTTTTGTTATTCTATAACATTTTTGCAGTGGATTTTTTATTATATTCGGTTTAATCTTTGATGTAGCTTCATGTCATTGTGTGGCTTTGGATGTTGAAGGACGTTGCTACACATGGGGGCGCAATGAGGCATGACTGTTATTGGCCATGAAATTGTTTGATAATCTTTGTCATGTTTTATGCTCTGTTTGTGTTGACTCTGGCAGCCGGGCTTATGTGTGCAGAAGGGTCAGCTGGGTCATGGGGACAAAATTCAGCGTGATAGGCCCACAATTGTTTCTGAACTCTCGAAGTATGTTTCAAAGTTAATGTTGTTTGTAAAGATGTTTCAAAGTTAATGTTGTTTGTAAAGCTTAAATTTATTTTAAAAAAAATTAGTTGCATTGTATGAGTTGCCTTCTTACTGTGGATTATCTGCATTTTAGTTCTATGCTTTTAATCCATATATCATCCTGTCCTTCAAGCACGTCTTGTATGGAAAGTATAGATGCTTCGCATCTCTGGGTAGGCCTGCCCCTTTATTATAGCACCGGTAATGCAATGGAGAATTAAGTAACGTGAAGGTAAAGTTCTGTGAAGCTTTGAGCAATTGGGTGTTGTCCTTCAATTTCAAAGATTTTTTATGGTCCCTAGCTAAAAATGTCAGAAAATATTCAAACAATTCAAATTATCCACAAGATTTTATTATTCTCCATCACTTTGGTGGAATTCTTTTAATGGTACTGTGAGGGAAGAAGGTTATCTAAACTCCATTTGTGTTACAGTTTTTGGGCCCTGAGTAATCTGGAGGATTATAATTTGGTCAATTCCAAGATAAGGTTGATCTTGTGTGTAAAGACACTGGAGGACATTGGAGCTGCAACCAAACATTCATCTGTCTCGTTTTCTCTCATTGTTGCACTCTAAAATTGGATAACTTCAAGTGGCAAGGGCTGCTAAAGCAGCAAAACATCTATGGAATCCTTTTACCAAAATCATGTCCCATAAAGATTAAGGAAATATGATGCTCTGTTGTGAGAATATTGAGTAGTCTTATTTGTGTGATTGCGGGCCTTATATGTGGTTTTGTATTGTTATATGTTTGACTAGGTGATTTAGGATTATCTGATGTTTACAAAATTTCCAGTTAGTGACTAATGTCAATTGATCCTTGTTGCTGACAAATACTTGTATCAATTTTGATCTGAAGATATAAGATTATTAAAGCTGGAGCAGGAAGGAGTCACTCTGTTGTGGTTTCCGATGATGGTCAATCCCTGGCATTTGGCTGGAACAAACATGGGCAACTGGGTTCTGGTTCACTGAAAAATGGTAACTCCAATTCCTTGAAATATCTTGGAAATCATATTCAATGAATGTGGAATGTATGCTAATTTGATTAGGGGATCTGAATACAAAATGACACTTTCATATTAGGTTTATGAAATTCTATTATTCTTCTAGATTGGCTTTATCTTGCATGGTCAAGTCAATATGTTATTGGAAAATTTTATAGTATCTTTACATTTTTCTGCTCTTATTTTTGCTTTTCTCTTCTTCTCTGGATGTTAAAACTTTGTGGATAACACTATTTGCTCTACCTTGTAGAAACTGAGTCATTGCCTGTTCGCTGCCTTGTGTCTGATGTCAAGACAGTTGCTTGTGGTGCTGACTTCACTGTGTGGTTATCAATTTTCGAAGGAGCTTCCATACTGTATGGTTTGTGGATTGGTTTAATTCTTTTTTTTATGATTCTTCATGTTATTCTCTTCATGGATTAAAATCCATGATTGATTTGGGTTTCTAGTAATTTGCATAATTTTTTGGTCTTCAGAACTGCAGGCCTTCCGCAATATGGTCAGCTTGGACATGGAACAGACAATGAGGTAAGTTAAAAGATCCATTGTTGCAATGATTTGTTTGATATGTCAACCTTCTGTGCAGGATTCTTACATAATTTGTCTCTAAACTTGGGATTATTTCCAACTGAACTTTAATAAGAGCCAACCGTAATCTGAGTTTGGATTATCAGTGTTGCAAGATTCTATGCATGTCGGACTAGTATTGACCTTCCAAAATTCAATGCAGGATTCATGCATAATCTATCGCTAAATTTCATGGGATTATTTCTAACTTAAATTTAGTAGTCCACCTCTGTCCTAATCTGAGTTTGGGTTATTGCTGTCACAAGCTTCTATGATGTTGGAATAGTATTGGCCTTCCATCTTATATGGAACTTTCTTGGCATGACACCGAACATGAGATTGTGCTTGCAGTACAATACTAAAGACAGCTCAGTCAGGCTTGCTTATGAAGCCCAACCACGCCCAAGAGCAATTAGTTCACTTTCTAGTGAAACTGTTGTAAAAGTTGCATGTGGGACCAACCATACAGGTTCTTGGCCATTCTTTCTGTCGAATTTTCTCTGTTACCCCTTGTGCATAATTTCCTAATATTTATTGCATTTACATTTTTTTGAACTTTTTGATTCCTGGCATCCAGTGGCTGTTGATTCAAATGGCTATGTCTACACGTAAGTTTTCTCTTATTTGATTATGTCCAATATAGATGGATCTTTCTATTTCTTCCTGTGCTAATTAATGCCAATTACTTGATGTTGCATGTGAAGGTGGGGCTTTGGTGGTTATGGAAGGTAATGCACCTGCTGACTGAAATTCCATAAGGCACACTATTGTGGGCAACCAAATTCCTCTTTACACTTAGGAGGAACTCTGTTGAACATATGGACATTTATACCTGTGCATAATGGTTCTTTGCCTTGTGATGCATGTAATTATTGGTAGGCTTGGACATAGAGAGCAAAAGGATGAGTGGGTTCCTCGTCGTGTGGAAGTCTTTCAGAAGCACAATGTCTTGCCTCCTAATGCAGTTATATCCGCTGGTGCTGTGAATTCTGCATGCACAGCAGGTATTGTTATTCATACATACAATACTGGATTATCTAGTAAAACAAGTCATATATTATCTTCTATAGGTGCATTTTTCAATCACACATTTTTGTGTACTCTATTTTTTGGACTTTGTTGCAATATGGTTTATTGGAGTTGCAAATTTAGGTTCTCAAGGGTGCTAAGGATATTAGGACTTTGGGTCAAATGAGGGTTGTAATGATTGTCTTCTTCGTTGTTTTAGTTGCTTATTTATTAGCTGAATGCATTGAATGAACGTATGATTGGACTTCCTTTAGCCCTTTCATTGAACTAGATCTGGCATTGGCCGTCCCATTTCTGGGGTATTCAGAGGTGCAGCACATACTAATTAGCATACAATGTGGACATTTTTTGTTCTCCAGGAGGTGGACAGTTGTATATGTGGGGCAAAATTAAGAACACTGGTGATGACTGGATGTATCCCAAACCACTTATGGATCTAAGGTTATACACTGTGCCACTGTTTAATTTTGTTACTGTTTTTATGGTGGTCTTTTTCCTTGTGTTCTCTGGCGTTTGTGTCTAAATTGGCCAGCTTGATATTTTTTAGCATTACTTTTGTTTTTGATCACGAAACATGGTTTCTAACTTCCGTATATATATTGAGAGTGTTCAGTTTACTTGTCCTTGGGTAATTAGACTGCATCAATTTTGCAATTACTGGCCTAGAAACTGGAAAGGCTTTTAATTGACATATCTTGTCTTAATTTCTTATCATAATAAATGCAACACTATTATCAGTTGAGCGCCTTATCAATATTTTCAATGGCGCTAAGCACACTAACTGCTATGATATCTCAGTAGCCTGGGCACAAGGCACCCACCTGAGCGAAGTGAGGCACACATTTAAAAAGTAATAAAAACTGCTAAAAGAAACAGAAGCAAACCATAAATTTAACAAGAAAGTAGCTAATTGAAACAATATTTAAAACTTTAAAGCAAGATATTTCATATAGTTTGTATAAAATCTAAAAACAAGTACAAAAGTGTTTTATAATGATTGTATGATAAACCAAAAGCATGAGACAAGTTTTAAAACAACTACATTATACTCTTTATCAAAATATAATTAAAGAATTCAGGGATCTATGTAGCGAGAGAGAGAGAGAGAGAGAGAGAGGGAGAGGGAGAGTACAACGGATTCTTATATATGAAAGAATGTTGTTGATTTGGAAAATAAAAGGCCTGTAAATAAGGAGATGGCTCAAATTTCTCATTGACTATTGCTTGACCTGGATTTAGTTCTCATTACGATGCTATGCAAATAGACCTTTAATAGATAATTGTGGCACTTGTTTGCCAGCTATATAGGAAGCCAACTTGTACTGGTTCAATTCTCGATGTCTTCACTCTGCTTGATTATATGGGCTTCTTAGTGGCCTCTCAAAGGATTCTCAATTGTCTTCATTCTTGTGCATTTCTGCATCCTTAAAGAGTTATTGAAGCATCCTCATTTCATTCCCCCAATACGTGGTCCAATGCACATCTCTCTCTTCCACAGCCTCTTTTTTCAGATATTGTCTTCCTTATACAGTGCTGTAGTAAAATTGGGGAAATATCATAACACTTCATTCAAATGTCCCAAATGGTTTTATTTTAGTTCTCCATTGCCTGTTATAATAATTATCATGATCATTTAATCTGTTGGTTAAATTTTAATAAGAGTGATTTTAGCTCTCAGTACTTTTTTGTTTTCTTAGGTACTGGCTTTTGTTAAGTGCTCATTTCTGCTGTCTCTGGTGGTTATTTTGCAATACTTGTTTGCAGTTTCCCACTGTAATTTCTTTGATCCTCTGTGCACATTTGATATTTAGTGGCTTATATAAAGTGTAGGATTCATTTATTTTAGAGTGATTAATCAGTGCTTGTTACAGTTGCCTAGATAACAACCCCAACATCCTTTTTGATTGATTTGTTTATTTTCTGGAGCACAGTGGTTGGAATATTCGTTGCATGGATTCAGGCAACATGCACCATTTTGTTGGTGCTGATAATTCCTGCATCAGCTGGGGCCATGCTCAGTATGGCGAACTGGGATATGGACCTAGTGGACAGAAGTATGTGTTTCAGATTTGTGGTAATGGGTTTGTTTATCTTTCCCTTGTTAATTGCAATTCTCACTTTTTACATTTGTTGCTTATTTTAGGTCTTCAGCGGTGCCTAAAAAGGTGGATATTCTCGAGGGCATGCATGTCATTGGGTAAGCAGTATTGTATTTAATACATCATCCACCAATGTTTCATACTTTTATCTTTGAGAGTTAACAAGTGGATCTTTCTATCCAGCGTTGCATGTGGCCTGGGTCATTCCATGGTTGTAGTTGATAGAACAAATGTTGGTGATCGGCTTGATCAGGTAATTCTTTCAAGAGTATATAACTAGTGTTGCTGGCTTTGGAAGCCAAGAATTATTGTTGTGCTACATAAACTGTAGTTTTCAATTTAAGATGTATTGTGTAGTCATTGTGGTCTGCAGCATTTTGAGATTTGGTAATTACACTTATGAATCTATCTCTAAAACTGTGTTCTTAACAGCTTGATGTGCACGATGGCAAAGCCTTAGGTGGAGGTATGCTGATGCTAAATATATTTTTGCCCATTTTATTTTATCATTGGTTTCTTGGCATTTATACATTGTTAAGCAGAAAGTAAGGACGTTCATGTATGTCTAGGCCTTCTAAGTGGGGCAAAATGTACTCAATTTTTCTTTTGTGCTTCTCAGCAATGAAAAGTTTGCCCACATCTTTAGATCCTCTAATAGATATATTTCATCGCGTGAAAAGTTGTAGGAACTTGAGGTGGTAATTGGTTACTCTTCCTGCAGTGAGCGAAGAACCTGAGAGCAGAACTCCTGCTGTGAATACCAAGAAAAGTTCTGGTAAAGCTGAACAGAAATCCAAGAAGCGGAAGAAATCCAGTGATCATTCAGAATCTGAGGATGAAGAAAACAGAAATGATGAAAGCGATTACAGTGATGAACGGTTCAATGGCCAGATGGAGCTTCAGAGGGGTGGAAAGGCTTCCGGTAGAGGTAAAGGTAAAGGTGCAAAAAAATCTGCATCAGATGGTAAAGGTACTGGGCGTGGACGGGGCCGCCCTCCATCAGCAAATAAAAGTGCGAATTCTTCTCAAGAAAAAACCGGTAAAAGGGGAAGGCCACGCAAGTCATAGCTGCCGGTTAAATATGACGGCAGAAATTTTGCTTTTCTCCCACGTAGAGAAGTGTACCATTTCACGCGTTGGCTGCTGCATTTGCATTCTTTTCTATTGTTTTATTTCAATCTTTACGAGTAGGTCCAACCATCTTCTCGTTTTGCAAAAACAGCGCTCCTAGTAGCACTTGGATGACTTCCGAGGGCCTAGGAGCATTGGGAAGCTGTTGAGTGGCCCTTGTACGAGATATTTAAATGGATCGGAATTCTCTCTGCTTCGGTGAATTAGCCTAACGTTGACTCCTTAGTTGAGTTGGTTCTTATTTGTGTTACCTTGCGTCTGCTTTTTATTTTTTTGTTCCTTGTATATCTCATTCTCACTACAGGGGGCAGCTTATTGTCATGCTAATGGGAAATTGGGATGGAAAATGTTTTTAGGTGCGAATGAATCGTATTAAATATGTGACGTTGAATGAATTTATCACGTAATGGCACCATGGCTGGAGTATCTTCCTAAAATACTGGCCAGAGAATACTTTGATATGGTGTTAATGGCCTTTTAAAATTTGAGGATTTTTAATGATACACGTATTGATATGATTGGGCCTGTGTGTTTCGTAATGGTTGCGCCGCCAGAGAGCAGTTTCAAGTTGAATACAGATGCAACCCGCTTCTCTCTCTTCGGTGGCGTGGCGTGTGGTTATTCGCGATATTACAGGCAGGGTGATTTATGCTATGTCCAAAGCATTCCGGGGTGAATATGCGGTTCTGCCTCTGCGCTTGGTGAGTCCGGATGGCAGCTGCCTCGTTCCTGAGCGATCTGTCGGCGGAGTCTTGACTGCCTTAAATGCAATTTTCACCATCAATACAGCTCGGGATGATGCGCTACCTTGCCGCAACAACTTGCCAGTGACATCCGGAGCATCTCCGTTGCCTTTTCAACGATCCAACGATCTACGTCCAACAAATCCATCGGACTGCTAATGTTGATGAATGTATCTGGAGGGTAGGCTGCCATTGTGTGTTTCTTCTACGTCCTCCGTGGTGGACTCCTGTTAATGCTTTAACTTCAATGCAGGTGCTATTATTATCACACACACCGACACACGCACAAAAAAAAAAAAAAAGGGGATGGTCTTAATTGCCCAAATCCCCAAACCCTTGGGGGGGGGGGGGGAATTCAATGTATGGTATTAAAATCTTATTAGAACGCTGACAAGCTATAAGAAGATAAAATGGAAAAAGGTAAATTATGAATGAAAGAGAAGGAATTGGAATTCGGAGAGGTACAGGGGGACAAATGCCTTAATTGCCTTTGCTTTTATCCATTCCACGTTTCGGTCATAAATTCTCTCTCATTTGGCCAGCCTCTTGCGAGGCCTGAACGCTAAACCGAACCACTCACGGCAATGCATGCATTATAATCCCAGAAAGTAACAAGTACTGGTCGGGAAATCTTGTGATGCACGTTGAGTTCCAAAGGCCTATTCACGGGAACTGGAAAGCTGTCATGTAAGGACCACGTACTCATTTTGCTTGTGAAAGTCGAGATATGAGCCTGGAATGCTGAAATCAATTGCATTTGATGAAAAGCGTCAGTTCCTCTCTCTCGACGCTCTCCTGGCCTTACTCCCACCCAACGTCCTCATTGCCAAAAGCCATGCACCCGACTGTATTTGGGCCCATCTGAGAATAATCGCTTCAAACTTGCGTCCAAAGCGCAAACAGACACATGGTTAGGATATCCGGATATCCGTGTTACGTGCCTAATGATAAAGGTCAACGACTGCGTTGGTTACACTTCTAACTTTAGGCCCAGATTCACAGATCGATCTAACTTGCCACTCCTTGGATTTTTGGCCCATTTTAGTCACTCTTCGATGCTCGTAGTTGTCCTGTACTTTGCGAGGGCGGGATAGATCTTCTGGGGTCCAACGGTTAGAAGTAATGCTATAGCGAGCAGCAAACCAATGAGTGGAAGTTGAATCGGCATTTCCCATCAGTTGCACCAGAGGCCCACATCCAGACAACCAGCGAGCGATTAGATAAGGTTAGAGATAGAACAGAACATTGTTTTTTAAGTACCAGCTGTCCCCCCTTGAACGTCCTTTTCTTTTTCCCTATTCAAGGTTTAGTTGGCGCCGCTGTTTTCCTCGTACATGCAAGCCCAGGCGCGTCGGGAGACCGCCCATCCCCACTTGCCCTCCTTCCTTCGTCACTCTCGATTTCTCATTAATTGCATGCGAACTGAAAATCTTTTATCCTGATTGGCCTAGCCATAATGCAATCGGTGTCTACATATATATTTTTTTCTCTATTTTTTAAAATTTTAAGACTTCTTCCAAAAAATATTATATATATTACATAATAAAAATAGTAGATTGTACAATAAATATGATAATGTGTATAATAATTTTATTAAACATCAATTTCATGCATTATATGTTTACTGCACATTCTGTTATTTTTATTATAAATTAGGTATATTTAAGAACTTAAATGTTGAATAAATATAAAAAAACGAAAATTTGAAATTATAAATCTTACGACATAACTCATTTCGGTCTTTTTGCGTATGATGTTCTCTGTCCGTATGTAATGATCCTCAATTTTTTCTATCATCATCGTTACTCAGGTTCTTGTCCATGTGACGTGGGCGCCACCAGACTCCCACGCTTAAAAAAATCTAGAATGGTGGAAAGTCGTGTGCCTTGTGAATGTGTATGTGTGTGTATATATTATAAAATTTTAATTTATAAGTGATTTAATTTTTTTATGAAATAAAAATGAGAATAATATTTTATAATTTTATTAAAAAAGATTATATTCAGCATATTTTGGCATTCTAAAACACAACTATGAAAGAATAAATTTTACGATCTCAATTAAAATTATTAATTATTCTTATAATTATATATATATATATATATATATTGACAATGATTTAATTTTGTGATTCATATAATACAAACGAAACTTGTAATCGGTGTAGTAAAATAAGCGGCGGTAGAACTTTAGAGTAGTCAGAGGAAAGGGGGGAACGATTTGTTGGTCCTTTAAACGCCGCGAAAATGGTACACCAACACCCAATCCCCCCCCAACACCACCCCACAACCGAGAGAGAGAGAGAGAGAGAGAGAGGGAGGGTTACAAAGGGGGCACTGCCCACTTGCTCCGTCCCCAACTGGCAAGTGGAAGGTCACATGCCGTTGTACCTAAATTTGCCAGAATTGATTGATGACATAATGCTGAAATGATATTATTCATCTTCTTCTTTTGGTGGTGGGGGGGGGGGTGGAGTTGGGGGTGAAGTATGAACATGACCTTTGCTTTAGATGAGCTTCAAGTCCAACTGCAAAAAAAAAAAAAAGAAAACTTTGATTAAAGAGATGGTGAAAACGTTGTTGTGCTAATAAAATAGTGCCATAATTAAAATGGGGTAGTTGGGGTCGATGTTTCCATCGATTGTTCAAGAAAGGACGATGGGAAACCATGCAAGTAATTAAAAATTTAAACGGAGAAGAAATATTATTTCAGGTCGCAATTTAATGATGTTTCAATGTATTTATTTTTACATTAATTGACCTGTCTTAAAAAATCATATTATCCACCAGATTAACAATAATTTAAAGCAAGTAGGCACACAAGCACTTGGTTTCCAATGAAGTGTCCCATGATTGATAGCCAGTCGCCTTCGTGCTAAACATTATTCGCTGGCGCTTGTAGGTTCGAGAAATGGTCAATTAATTCACTCCTCGCCGTTGTTGGGGGGGGGGGGGGGGATATTAGAGGGAGAAGAAATGATGAGATCTGAGTAAAAAACAAATGTAGAAATAATTGTTGGACTTTCAAATCCCGTCCTGATCCCGACTTCTCTGCACAAAAAAGCTTAAACAAACCAGTAATGTTTCGGTTAGAGTACCGCCATCCAACTAAAAAATTGCATTATTATTATTATCATTATGATTATTATTATTATTATTATTTTCAGGTGTCCCCACCCTGACAAACTCCTGGCATCCAATGCCTCCGGGCAAGCCCATTATCATCATCCTCGCACGCATCGTGCTGTGGGACTCCCATGTGCTCTCATACGTGTCATGGTGATCTCTTCCCAGGTGTGGAAGTGGAAGATGGAACCAGAACATTGTCAATGTCGTGACTTGCCAGGTTTTAGATCATCATCGTTGGCACCGAATTATTTGTGTTGGGGGGGTGCCCCCCCCGCAGCCTCCGTTACAATTTAACCCCGTTTTGCATCCTAAACTCCTGATCATCTCCGCATGAAAAAGCCCGCTGGCTTGCACAAATCATTCACTCCACACGGCGTACTTACTTAGTACAGGATTATCGATGGTCAACTGTTCAAAAATAATGGATATAATTACTAATTTAATATATATAGATATATCTACACACACTATGCATGCAGTCACTTTATCATGTTATGATAAACATATTCACTGTAATTATGTGAAAAGATTTTGTTAACGTCACATATGTATGTTGATACGTGCAAATAATTACCAATAAGTGTATTAGTAGATTGAATAATATAGACAGTTAATACAATATCACCTTATGGGCATTGTAAGTAACTAAGTACCAAAATATTTATTAACTTTTAACTTTATTTAGAAAATCGATTTCATAAATTATAAAATTAAATAAGAATGAATAAAATTTAAAGAAAACAGTTAAACACTAAACAATGAAAATAGAAGATACTATGGTTTTAAAGGCATTAGGACATTAATCACGTAAAGTTGTTAGCTAATATGCTATCCAGAAGATGATCTATTTAAGGGACAACAAAATTTTTTTATGTTATTCAATACTCTTTTTCAAGTTCATTGAATCTACCTTACTTATTAACCTATTATATCTATATATAAATTTAAATAAATAAATCAAACATTAAATTTTGTGGAAAACTTTATCTTAAGTAGATCCTTTCTAAATCAAGCTATTACTATTGCATGAATCATGCTTTTATATTTCTATATTTTATCTAATTTATAGTATGGATAATTTAATGTAATGCAAGGAATCTCCTTTTAGCTTTAATTATGCATACCAAATTAATTTTAAAACTGATCAAATTTTGAAAAGCATTAAAAATAATAGCAAATCTTGTTATAAAAGGAAAATTGTTGAATAGCATAAAAGTAAAGAAAACTACATAATTATGTTAGTTAAGAAAATTAGTTCATAATAGAAATAATAAAAACCAAATTAAACATTAAAAATAAAAAGAGTTTTGAAAGAAAATAATGATGAAATAGCTATTAAATTACTCCTTTAAAGATGTCATCACTTTTTCTCTTTTGATCTCTTCATGTTCTTTTTCTTTTAATGCATGATTCTCTTTTATTTTTTGCATGATTGTATATATTTTTGTCCTTTTTATGTTTTTTTTAATGTGGTGATCCTACTTGTCAATTAGATTTTTTATCTTTAGTTAACTTTTGAACAATTTATTGTCCATAACTTTTGGCCTAAATATCTCACTTTTATAAGTCAAATCAAAATTATCATAAATTAGAAAATTATAACTTTATCTTATAGTTTTCTTTAACCATAAAAATCATTCAATTTAAATGTCTTTAACCAAAATTATACATAAATTACATAACAATGCTAAATCCATCACAGGACATAATACTAATTTGCTTAAGTTTCTTTATTGAGCAAAATTATTCTTCAAATAAATCTTTAAATCATATTAATTTTTATATATTTTTTTATTTTTTACTCCATTATTAATAATTTTTCATGTTTATAACTTAAATTGACTCTAAATATTCACTTTTCTCCAAACCTATAAAAGAAAGTTGTAAATAAATTTTGAATAAAACTAAATTTTAGTAAGACTAATAACATTAATTTGAGGGTAAAATTATATAAAAATATGCATAAATTAAACTTGAATAAATACCCCTCAAACTTAGGTTTTTGTTTGTTCTTAAGTAAAAAGGAAACAACTTATGACTACTTGTTTTTATTATTTTTATGCAAAAGGACTTTATTAAGCTTGCAATGTTAAGTTAGGATAATGGTTAAAAGAGAAAAAAAGGATAGGATATAAATCAAAGTAGTGATCATTAAAATTATAATTGTACTTTTTCTTCTTTTTTCTTTTGTCTTTTTTTCTTGAGAAGAATTAATCATAATTTAAACAAAATCTAAAAATTTTTAACTTTAAAGCATTGATTGATTATAAAATTTAACCCAATAGATTCATTTAAAATCTTTTCCAAAATTTGTTTCTTACACTTTATTCACATTAATTGATCATATCATTTTTACTAGTAAACCAATTATAACTCTTTCTTAAAAATCAATTTTTTTGGAGTAAAAAACTCTTCTAGATTAACTACATTGACTAGTTTGGTTAATCAAATAAAAAATTTCTATTTAAAAACAAAATTTTATGTAATTTATATTCCTTTTGTTTTTGTAATTGACCACGTTGATTATGTCAACCTATCAAAACATTATGTAGCTTTTTAACCTCCTATCTCTTTTCTTTATGTTGCTTAGTTAACATGTTTGGTCAATTGATGCAAAATTATTATCGACACTAAGAACAAACTATTTTTCCATTTGATTTTTTTGAAATTAATAATTTCTTCCTTAGTTTGTTTAAAGGGTACTTATGATTTTTTAAGTTAAAACATTAATAAAGATATTAGGTTGTACTAAAAAATATAAGGTTAAAATAATTTAAAGGCTTAAAAGAGTGACTAAGTATAAAATATAAATAGAGTTATTTTAAAAAATTTTAAAATAACCTAAATTATCACTATTAATGAAATTGTCTAAGATTTCACTTCAAAAGATAATAAAATTAAATTTAAAATTACATTTGAGATTATAAAGATATTATATATTAACTTAAACTTTCTTTAAACATAAAAAACTCGTTAAAGATTATAAACATTATTTAAAGTTTCACAACACAATTATAAGATAAAATTAACACATAAATTAAGAATTAAGTAAATATAATATACATTAGTTTCTTTAAATGATTTTCCAATGCAATCATCATTCTTCGAAGAAATTAAGTAACTTAAATGAAATTTCATTTCACTAAACAAATCATGCAAGAATGGATAAACAAAAGCAAGAGCAAAGAGAAATGAATAATTCTTCTCAAATTAATAATTAACATTGTTCTTAATGTTGTAAATAACTAAAAGATAAAGAAAATAATACTTCCTTAAAGACATGGCTTGCTTCCTATAAAGCACTTATTTTTTAGTGCTTAGCTTGACTAATATGTCTTAATACTTAAGGATTGTTTATAAGAATGGTACAAAACTAGGATATTATATGTATTTGAAATATAGGAAGAGCCTTACCTAATTCAAGTGGCATTCCTTTATAGATGAAAGTGCCATAAAGGAAAGTGAAAGTAATTTTCTCTTGGTCCTCTAATACAACAAGAATTAAATTATAATCTAAATATCTATCTAAAAATAATAAGATTCATGTCTAACTGGTCTTTTTATCATTTATTTAATAAAGGGTAGAAAAAAATGATCTTTTCTTATGGCATCATTTAGCTTTTTATTATCCATAAAACTTATAAAACAATCATTATCTTAATGGGAATTAGTTTATTTTGATCATACCTTCTTTTTTAAGTATTATATGAACTAAACTTACCCATAAGCTATTAAAAATAAGATAGATTATACTTATATCCAAAAATTTAATAACCTTAGTCATTATCACATCTTACATATTCAAGTTTATCCCTTTTTTAGGGTTAAACTGTGGACTTATAATTTTCCTTTGTAAGAAGTTTGTGTATATAAATTGAAGGGTTGATTTTCTCAATGTTAACTATTATTTATCCTTAAAATTTCTTATACTCCTTTAAAACTCTAAGAAATTTCTCCTTCATTAAATTTATCAAATAAGAAGATGTAATCATAAGTAGAGAGACAAAAACCTTTAAAAAATACATATTTTACATGAAAAGCTAAAATTTAAGTTTAAGTATATGGAACTCTTCAATTAATATCTTTAACCAAAAAGCTTGGTGTTAGTTAAGAATTATAACTTTTGGATCATTGGTTTTTAGATATGTTGGATTTATCTCTAATTAACTAACATATTCCTTATATTCTCATTTTTAGTTGTAATATTCTTTAATTGAATAATGCAAACTTTAAGTGAGTCTATCTTCTTAAAAAAACTTATTAATTTATGGTTAAGAGTATTAATTGTAAAACAAGTATTTAATGGTCTTAAAAATATTACAGGTGACTTATTTATTTTGAACTCTAAGGATTAACTTTCCTTATTGCACATTAATTAATATTCCATTTATAGATGAAAAAGATCTTATTAAAATAAAATGTAACTTAGGGTCTTTATTAATGTCCAAAATAATAAATTTTTTTTAAAAAAACTTGTTAACCTTTATGAGAATATCTTCTAATATATTTTACTATAAGATTAAATATGACTTAAGTAACAATATTGAATGATATAAAGCTAGACTTATTACTAAAGATTATACTTAAGAGAGTGACATTAATTATGAAGAAACATTTTTCTTACCTTATGAAGAATAATTATGGAATTAAAGGCTTAATATGATTTAGAGTTACATCATATGAATATGCAACTATCCTTTTTAATAAAGATCTTGAATAGGAAGTTCATATAGATCAATTAAAAGTTTTTCCACTAGAAATCAAAATTAAATGGTATGTTGGCTTAAGTAATCAATGTATAAATTGAAGTAAGCTTCTTAATATTTGTATTTTAAGTTTAATAATATCATAACATTTTAAAAGTTTGAGAGAAATATTATTAATTAGTTTATATACTAAAATATTAGTGAATGGAAGTAAGTTCATTATTTTAATTTTATATATTGATGATATTTTACTTGTTGTTAATGATCTAGCTATATTGCATGAGATTAAAGAATATCTCTTAAGAATTTTGAATTGAAAGATGTAAGAAAGATATCTTGTATGATAAAAATATAAATATTCTTTAATAGATTGTAAATACTGTTAAAATTGTCTCAAAAGATTTGTATTAAGAAAATACTAGATAAATTTAAATATAAACAAGTGTTTTACCTAAATTTATTCTTTATAAAAGGGTAACAAATTAAATCTTATGCAGTGTTCTAAGAATGAAGTAGAATGTAAGAAAATGGAATCATTTTCATATGTAATTAAATCATTACAACTTAATGTATAAGTAAATTTGTACTAAATTGAATATTAATTTTGTTGTCGATATGTTAAACATATGTTATAGTAATCTTGGAATTGATCACTTGAAAGTTGTAAAGAAAGTGATGAGATATCTATAAGAATAAAAAATTATATGCTGATTTATAGATTATTTAAACTTTTAAAAAATTTTAGATATTTAAATTCAAATTTTTCTAAATGACTTAATAATAACCAATCCTCTCTTTTCTTAACAAATAAAAAAAATTTCATATAAAAACATTTAATTATAGAAAAAAATTAAAAGAGACAAGTCAATTATTAAATTAAGGCAAATTAATGATTTTAGTTTATATAAATTGAAATATATTATTTATAATAAAATATTTTGTTTCAATATTTAAAATTAATATTTAATAATAAAATTATTTTTTAAGAGCTCTAACATATGAAAATTTTCTTCTTCTTTTTCTTTTTTTAATCATATTGGCTGACGTATGAAACAGTAATTTTCAAAGCAATTGTGAAAAAATAAATCTTACTCTATTTTTTTTAACGCATAAGAAATAAAATCCTACGTGGAGTAACTAATTAAAATCATTCTACTTTAATTAATGTATTTATTATTCGGTCTTCGTGATCAGATCTATAAAAATCTAAAACTTGCATCGATAATATGTAAATATGAGCATATGCGGAGATTTGTACAAATTACGAGAATAAAAAGATAATTTCCATTTTTATTTGTTCTTCGGGCAAGTTAACGACAAATGTAACATTTATCACGACGTCTTTTGTTTTTTTTTTTTTTTGTTTTTTGGGGCACGAAGACTAGTAGTTGGGTAAGTAAATAACAAACCACTCACGTCAACACAACTACCTAATGCGACGGTAATATAATCAACAAAGATGGCTCCACTTTTTCAGTTTTTCACTATTCGTAATTTTATGTTAATTCAATTTAACTAATTGCAGTATTCTGTATTTTTCAGATGCTGATTTTTTCCTTTCTCGGGTGAGTATTGAGTGTGTAAATTTTGCCATTTAAAAAAATGGTTTTCTCCTTACCCAATTTTGCTTTTATTCAAATAAGTGGATTTTCATATTAATAATATGTTTTTTTTCCCTCTCAGTATGTTGGTGAATGAGTATTATATTTATACTTAGAATAATTAATAATTAGTTAACAGGAAAAAAAATATAATTTTAAGTCTAAAAATACGTACTCGGTCTTGCCGAGCGGGTTCGGATTGTACTTATATTTCTTAAGATTCCTTTTTTAAGTTTCAATTTATAACAAACACGATAGGCAAAGAAGCAACGAACCAGTTAAATGCCGGACACCAACGTTAGACTTAGCTATATTTAAGCAAAGCGTTGGGGTCCGCCTCCTCTGCTACAATTTCCAACAAAGCACAGCAAGCATAGGTCCATTGTCTGGGAAAGAAGAGAGATAAGAGAGAGACAAGAGACACAGATCAAGCTGGTCTGGAGTGAGAGGGGTGGGGGAGTAAGTTGAACAGCTTAAGGGGCGGAAGCGAAGGAAAAAAATAAAAATAAAATGGGAAGATCCACTTCTTGTTTCAAAATAATGGCATGCGGTGGCGATTCAGCTGACAAAGATGATCGTCTTCAAGTTCCTGAGGTATCTCATTGGTCAACTATCCTTGCCTTCTTCTGCGACGCTTATTTGGTGTTTTGATCTGTTTTGGATGGCATCCTCAGCATATTGGGTTTTTTTTTTTTTTTCCAGTCATTTGCCGCTTTGTAATATTACTGCATGTTTGAACATATGAAACGCTTGGCACTAATGGTTCGTTTGGCAATCCCGACAATGTCTTGGTGCGATAAGTATGATTGTTTTTAAATGCCAATGTGTTCGTGTTAAAAATCTGAAAAGCATAGAGTCTACCTTTTTGAATTTACTGTGTAAGGAGCCTTCGATTTCTGTTTTTCCATGAGAAAAATATGGCTTCCTTTGCTTTTCTGGGAGAATTTTTTTTTAGCATTTTTTTAGTTATGGATTAACTGAAAAATTGATCGAATATGAATGTGGCTGTTATAACAAGACAAGCTCGAGACTTCGACTCTGTCTTGGAGTCCAATTGGTGGAGTGTGTAGGTATTGGATGGCGTTTGGCCGATTATTAAATCTAATTCTTGTTAAAATTTGTATTTTTATTGATCCTTTATTGATCTAAGAGGCTTTACTTACGCAGAGTTCAGTTTGGAACAAGAAATCTAGTCCTTCTATTTCTAGATCTTCAGGCGTGCTGCAGGATCGTGTTTTGTCTTTTGTCAACTAATTGCAACACTTTAATCCTAGATTTTCAGGCGGTTAATGCAATATTAAGAGTGCTTGTGCAGATCTCACACACTGTGAGGCTTTGTTCTGATCATTGGATCATATATTCCCCTCATGATAGGATGTGGGTTTTGAGGTTATGTACAATTTTTATAAGAATTTTGTTCAAGAAGGCCTTCTATTCTTGCTGCTTAGTTCTTAAAACGCTAATTTGCTGCTCATTTGGATAATCTGATGCAATTCTGTACTTTGCATCATATCATAAATGGTTTTAAGAATCATATGGTGCAATGAGAAATCTACTTTCTATACGAAGCCTTTTACCTTTTGTGGCAAAATTGTTTTGTTTACCAGCTGGACTTCAGGGATGTGTTAAATTCATCTAACATTGGGCAAAAGTCTCAAATTTAACAGAGTGGAGGATGACTGTTTTGCTTGCTTTTTTGGGTTTAGTTAACTTCAGCTGGATTAAATTGCAGAACCAATCCCCAAGTGACAAACGTAGATGGAGCTTCAGGAAGAGATCTGCACGCCATCGGGTTCTAAACAACACTGTGATAACAGAAGTCCCTTCTACAATCAAGGAGAGCCCAGAATCTGCCAATCTTAATTTGCAGACACCAGATACTTCTATTGTTGTGGAGAAGATACCACCAATGCATTGTACTGATGAGAAACCTCATTTGTCAACTTTAATAGAATCAAAAGCATCTGAGACTACTGTTGTTACCAAGGATGAAGGACAAGTGGATGTTCATCCGGAAGAGTCTCTTGTTATTGTCATCCAGGCTGCTGTCAGAGGGATTCTGGTATATATTTCCTTTCCTGAAATGTGTGATATGAAGATTGCTCAGCTAGCTTTGTTAACTTCTACAATTGTCTCAATTATTTTCAGGCTCGAAGAGAACTCTTTAAGCTTGAAAATATTGTTAAGTTGCAAGCAGCTGTACGGGGGTATTTAGTCCGTCAGCATGCTTTGGGAACCCTACGTTGTATTCATGCCATTATTAAAGTGCAAACTCTGGTTCGTGCTCGCCAGGCTCCATTGTTATTAGAGGACTCATGTAGAGGAGAGAAATTTGATGCAAAGCAGGAGAAAACAGTTCCAAATACCTTGGTAATGCTTCTCAGCTCAAATATATTTTTAGACCTGGAAGAGATATTGAGTCGACCTCCTTTGGCAAAGTGTATGGGCTTGTCTTCACAGAACTTTCTTTCTATTACCAGAAATCATGCATAGATTCTTTTCCAACAATTGTATTCTCTTGAGACAAAATGCCTTTGGCGAGGAATGAAACCTCAGAGGCATTTTCAGTGTAAATGTTAAGTTGCAATGTCTAAGCCTTGTACTTCACCCTAAAAGAAAGGAACTTGAACAAAAAACTTAATTTGCTATGATGTGCACATTTTTTGTGCATGTCTGCATGTGCTAAAACATTTCCTATGAAATGATGCAAAAGATTTTTTCTGTTTTTTAATGGAATAAATAAGTGATGACCCTTTAAAAATGTAAGTATGAAATGCCAACTAAAAAGAAGATTTTTAAAAACTTTCATTCAGAGGGTTATAGGTCTCCTTAGTCTTTGATGCCTCTGTATGTTCATTGCAAGGCCATTTATACTATAATGTGATGAAAGAAAAGTAGCTAGAATTCTGACACATTCTAATTCTTTAGTTTGCAAAACTCTTATTAGTGCATTTTGTAGGCTAACATTGCTGTTCAGCATTCAGAAAATCTTATAACAAATTTGTCTTGTTTTAGAGAGAAAGATTGACAGCAAAACCACATTTAACATATGAGAAGCTGCTCGGCAATAGTTTTGCTTGTCAGGTATGGTGAATGGATGTATCCTAATTACTAAATACGACTGTATATTTCACTTTGTTTACGTAAATTTGCTGGATTTCCATTTTGCATTATAGTTGATGGCATCAACACCAAAGACTAGGCCCATTCAAATAAAGTGTGATCCTATTAGACCAAATTATGTTTGGAACTGGCTAGAGAGATGGATGGCTGTTTCATCAGCAGAACCAACTCCATGTTCAGAGGCCCCAATTGAGCAACTAGAAAGAGAAAAAAATGAAGAATTCTCCTCCCCGTTGGAAACTAAAGAGACATCTGAATATTTTTGTGAGATGGCAAATTCAAAGTCTGATATTAGGGAAACCATTGTGCCATCTGAAGATGTAGAGAATCTAAAGACTTCCAGTACTGACAGGTCTCAGGCAAGTCATCTGGACTCTTTGTCAGTGGAGCCTCAAACTGAAATGATTGTTGCATCTGATTTAAATGAGAAATCAGCGGACATAAATTTCTCTCCTGACAAACATATTGAGTCAGATATGAAATCTCAATTGGTGCATGATTATCTTCCTTGTAAGCCAGAAATTGAAATAGAACAACCTGATCAACTCAAGCATTCCATGAAAAGGTTTGCCTCTGAACAACTGGAGACTGAAGGAAAGAAGTTTAATTTTGGAGCAGAAACTGTCAGCAAGCCTGCATTAATTGCTGCCCAGTCAAAATTTGAGGAGCTGGGTTTGACAGCCAATTCAAATAGATTGCTTGCTTCGTCGCAACAGGATGGTGGACTTGAATCAAATATGGACACAGTTTCATCTGGTGTAGACAGTACAATTAAGCAGGAGTTTAATGTGATGGAAAATTTAGGTGCCCATGATTCGAGGGGTCAATATGGTGGTTCTGAATGTGGTACTGAACTTTCCATTACTTCCACTCTCGATTCTCCCGATGGATCTGAAATTGGAGATGTAGAAAATGAGGTTGAAGCGAAAGTTTCAGACAAAGAATCTATTAAACCTAACAGTAAGAAAGATGCAGATGTTGAAGGCAAGAGTGCATCTACTGAACCCGCTTCAAGTTTGTTCAAAGATCAAAGAGAGAAAGGTAATGATGTCAAAGGTGAATTGGAGAACTCAGTTTTGCCTGCAGACATTCAGACTGAGTTGAAGCTAGAGATGAGTGCATCTGATGTCAAGAGAAGTTTGGATTCTGAGACAGGTGGTCCAGTTTATAGGTCATCTCCCGAAGCTTCTCCCAGAAGCCATGTAACTGTTCCTGAATCCCAAGGAGCACCATCAAGTCAAATATCTGGGGCAGATAAAAAGAACAGAACTGAGAAGAGCACTTCCAATCATAAAAGGAAATCTGTTTCAGTGGCTAAGAGGTCTCCTTCAAATCCAAATCATGATTCTGGTTCAAGTAGTACTGGGAAACAATTCTCTAAGGATCAAAAGATAGGGAAAAGACGCAATTCTTTTGGTTCAACAAGACCTCAGCCTGCTGATCAAGAACCGAGAGATAGCAGCAGTACTAATTCTCTTCCTCATTTCATGCAAGCCACAGAATCGGCAAGAGCCAAGATCAATGCAAATAACTCACCAAGATCAAGCCCAGATGTGCAGGATAGAGATTACATCAAGAAGAGACATTCCTTACCTGGTGCAAATGGAAGACAGGGTTCTCCACGTGTCCAGCGGTCAATGACTCAGCCACAGCAGGCTGCAAAGGGAAATGGTGCCTGCATTGTTCATGGTAATTATGTAAACTCCTAAGTGCTTACTAAGATTATTAGTCTTGTTTATACTTGCATAGGTATGATCCTGTTTCCATTCAAGCAAATATGGCTTGATCAGGAAATTCTTAAAATTCCTGTTTTGGTGACTTGATGGGGATTCTTGGTGTAAGAATTTTAGCTTTTTCATGTTCAAAATGAATTGTTGGTTAACCTAGTGAAGGATCACATCTTTTCCACTCAATGCCAGTAGTTTCTAAGCATCCCGTGACTTCATAGGTGATAGAGCTTCTCCAGGATGTGGTTTTCATTTCTGGGAAGCATCTAACTTGCACCTTTATACTATTGCCTGGGGTCTTAACCTATAAAATTCTCCTTGTTCCAGAACATAAATGGCAGAGGTGAAGAGATACGCAATGCGGTGATGTGTGGAAAGCGGTACAGGGATGATTGGGAATTGATTGTTCGTCTGATTGATGGCACACTGCCTTGTTTTATGCTGCATTTGTTCTCACTTGGATGGCACCTTGGTCACTTGCCACACTGCGAGTTTGGCAGGGGAAGGGGGGATACATATATATATATATATATAGGTCTGAGTGTTGAATCTTCGCACGTTTGCAGGTACCGCAAATTATTTTTACATCATATCTTCTGTATTGTTTTCTCGAGGTTTCTATGCTGGAGCTATGGTGTGTGTTTACTCATAGCCACGACGTGTGATATTATACAGAAGGCTTGCATAACATGACTTGGATTATGTAACTGGAACTAAAGTGGAGGGCTCCCAGAGACCATCACTGGTTTTCTCTCTTTTTTGTTGTTTTTAACAATAAATTATTTGTTTCTGCACTATGGGTGCAGCTACTAAACATAAAAGCCGTGGTCCCACCAGCCGCTTAGGTCCGTCAAACATGGTTCCAAACCAACGAAAGAACGCCGATTGCTTGTACGATATGCTGTTTTTGTCGAAAGATACGTTCTTTTATGCTGACAGATTATTATCGGAGCTAACAGGCTTTGTTTACTACAAAGAATAATTCTGTCAAGAAAGAAAAGGAGAACAAAAAAAATAGTGGGGGGAAGCAAAACGACAAGAAAACGAGATCTAACAAACTATCATTAAGCAGTTATCATTACCAAGACTTATTTACTATGCCCCAAGAAATACAATCAGAGGTTTGGAACTAGAAAAAAAAAAAAAACACCAAAAGGGCTCATAATCAGTAGAAACTAGTTGTTTTCGTTGTTTAATTGTACTCCCGAGTGTTCGTACACAGGAGACCGAGTATATTACATATGCTCTCTTTATGTTTTGTTTTTCGTTTTTGGTCCTATCACATTGGCGTGCTTTAACCGTCACATTTTCTCTTTCGGCCATGTTGACGCAAGACTTTATTGGCGTGCCCAGATCTAAACCCGGGCCACAAGACTAATGCCTTTGGTGTTGTCGTACATTGTTGTTTTTAAGTCTTTTTCTTTTTCTTTTCTTTTTTTGTTTAACCCGTTTAGGAACAAGGAGGGAGCTATCGAGTTAAATTTTGATGTTGCTAATTTGCATGACACTTATGTCACGGTCCGTCCATAAATATTGTCAAATTAGGCCCGTCGGACTAGCTCAATTAATATCCCAAAGACTTAACTTTCTGCATAAGCGCTTAGGTAAGTGTCTCGCTTTGATAAACGCTTAGGTATTTTCTCTTGTAAATATCTAAGATATTTTAGAGAAATAATTGTAGCCACACATTGAGAACGTGGAACTACTATAAATACCCCGACTCCTCTCATTTATAAGTACATCATTGAATTGTAAGTTTTTTCCTTTGCAAAGTTTTTTTTTTTTTTTTCTCTCTCTCTCTCGTGCCTTCGATTTCCTTATCCCTATTAAGCCTCTTTTGACTCCAAGTTGATTCTCTCAAATTCTCTAAGGCTTATTTAGCGTCTTCTTTCGCAAGATCGACTAAGTGCCACACGGGTTAGCACATCTAAGCCTAACTTCGTGACACTTAACTACCTTATGAGTATGAGTAAAAATGAATTAATTGAGTTTTAATGAATTTGAGAGAATTAACTAAAAAAGGCAAGTAGGGAGAATTAGAAAAGTAGTGAGTTTCAATATGTGATTACAATTAGTTATTCTATATATTTTCATAGAAAATTTTAAATTAAGATTATTTCAAATTAATTAAATATTTACAAATAAAACATTTTAGATAAACAACACTTAAGCATAAATAGGTCTAATTTGGCAATGCACTTAAGTAGGCTGTGATATCTTTTCCCACTCAATTTTATGATGTCCTTTTATGTTTTAATCTTTATAATGCTGAATATTAGCAAATTGTCAAAATAAATCTTCTTGTTCTCAATTAATCTTATGGTTTGGTAAATTTCATCATTTAACTAAATACTCGGTATAGTTAGAAATTTCTCTTTTTCGAATTACTCTATTTACACAGATACACTCTAATTCCTTGTTAAATTCGATGATAACAATAATTGGTGCATGTATGGACTCATCTCGATTTTGACCTTCTTTGTCTTCATAAAGGTTTTTAGAAGACTTACATAGAAGACGTTATGAATTTTGAGTTTTGAGAGATGTTAGACTTGGTAGGCTACCTTCCTTATGTGCTTAATTATAGGAAATGACCCTTTATACTTTCTTACAAAGCCCTTATGCATTTTGCATAGGGATTTAAATTGGTTGGGTAGTAATTTTACTATCACCAAATCTCTCCCTAGATATTCCTTTAAGTGTCACTTAGTGTTAGTTAACCTTTTCATCTGTTTGGCAAATTTGTCAAGTTAAGCCCTTATTGTGTCTATCTCCTTGTGCCACTCTTTTACAAATTTATAGATAAGGTTATTTCCTATATAAGAAGAGATAACAACACTTCAAGTTAGGGGTTATTGTCTCATGATAATTTTAAAGAATTTGCTTATTACTTCACTTTTTTGGAAATTGTATGAGAATTAAGTCACGTCAAATAGCTTTGCTTAGTTTCGCTAATGGGCATTAACATAGTGCCTTAAATGCATTTCTCACAAAGCATTAATTTGCTTAATTTGGTCGTCACTTTGGGGATGAAAACTTGTTAAGAAGTTTAGATTAGTACTTAAAATTTGAACAACTCATGCTAAAACTTATTGGTAAAGTAGGTATCTTTATCACTTATTATACTTCTAAGAATTCCTTACAATTTCACCATATTTTTAAAGAATAAGTAAGTTGCTTTATTAACGTTGTAATTAGCAGGAGTTAAAATAAAGGTGACATACTTGCTAAATTGATTAATAACTATAATAATGCTTCTAAACCCATTAAACTTGGGTAAGACTATAATAAAGTCCATTAAGACACTTTTTTCTTAAGGTCTTTGAACAATGAGTAATAGTTCAACTAGACCAGTTAAATGTTGTTCCACCTTATCTTATTGGCAAATGAAGCAAGTTCGTATATATGCCTTGACATCGTCTTACATTTGCGATTAATAATAATTTTGTTGAATAAGAGTAAAGGTTTATACCATACTTGATTAACAAGCTTATAAAAAGTCATGACATTCCTTGAGAATTTCTTTTCGTAAGTTTTCTTATTTATGCATAAAGACTTAGTTATCAATAGTTATGAGGACCCCATCATTAAACCAAAATTGGCGAGTATTCCCCTTACTAGCCAATTTCAACAAATTCTTAACCAAACTATCTTGTGACATAACTTTCTTGATTCACTTAAAGAAATTACTTATTGTACTAATAGATAAAGCAATCAATTTTGCCTTTTGACTTAATGTGTCAACAACAACATTGGCTTTGCTTATAGTTGAATTTAGCAAGAAATTTTGTCAACAAGCTTATTTGGGGCTGAACTTCTTTTATAGTTAGAAGTAGTTTATGGTGATATTATCAGTCACTATTACAAACTTACTATTGATCAAGTAATGTCTTAATGTGTGCAGATAATGGATTATAATAGTCATCTTCTTATCTTTAATGATGTACTGTCTATCCTTATCATTTAACTTGTGACTTTTATAAATAATAAGGTACTTGTTTTACATTAAGACTCTCCCAATGGCAAAGTCAAATGCATTTGTGTAAACTTCGAATGACTTTTCATAGTCAGGCAATATCATGATAAGTTCTTTAAAGATTGCTTATTTCAATTTCTTCTTTTGACCAATGTTATATGTTATTCTTTTTAAGTAAATTTTTAGTGGTGTTACTATGGCAAAATACTCCTTAATAAATCAACAATAATAGTTAACCAACTTAAGGAAAGATTGCAATTTAAGGACTTTGGTTAGAGGCTCTTATTCTTGGATAGTTTGTACCTTTGTTAAATCCATTATAAGCTTGTCATTCATAAGAAATTTTCCCTCTTACTTAGCAAAAGAACATTTCTCCTTTTTGACATACAACTTATTTTTGCAAAGAACTTGGAAAACTTGTTTGGGGTGATTTTCATGCTTATTAAGAGTGTTATTATATACTATAATGTCATTTAAGTAAATTACTATAAACTTATCAAGAAAAGGACATAATATGTTATTTATGAATGTGTAAAAGATAGCAGGTGCATTAGTAAGACCAAAGGATATGAATAGAAATTCAAAAGCTCCATAATGAGTCACATAAGTTGTTTTTGATTTATCACTATGTGCAATGTGAACTTGGTAATAAATTAATTGCAAATATAGCTTTGTAAGATACCTTACCTTCCTTAATTGATCAAAGAAATCAGCTATCAAGGGTATCGAGTATTTATTCTTAATAATAACATTGCTGAAGGTATAATAATCTATGCACATCCACAATGTTCTTCTTTTTTCTTTTAAAAGAAGACTAAAGCATCATAAGAGGCTTTTAAAGACTATATATAGCCAAAGTCTAGCAAATCTTAAAGTTGTTTCCTTAGTTCTACAAGCTTATAAGGTGTTATATGATTAGGGGTTATGGTTAGAGGTTTGGTACTAAGTTCTAACACAATATGATGATCCAGATATTTTCTCGGAGGGAGTTTCTTAGGCAATTATAAAGATATCACATCCTTGAGTTCATTAAGGATAACTTTGACAAATTGCAATAGTAAAAGAGTAGGTTTTGTTATGTCCTCCTTATTGCTTAGTTCACTTATAGTAACAATATTGTTTTTACCTAACTTAAAACCCTATTTGAATTGTAAAGCAAAAATCATTGATACTTTTGACTTTTCTATGTTTTTCAAAAGGATCACACGAATTTTACAAGCATCGAGGATTATAAGGGAACTTTAAGTTAAAATGGGAAAGGCTACAGTTTTACTAAAGGAGTAGGTTTTACTATATCTTTCCTATTGCTTAGTTCCCTTATAGTAGTGACATTACTTTTACTTAACTTAAAATCCTATTTGAATTATAAGGCAAAAATTATCGATGTTTTTGACTTTTCTATATTTTTCAAAGGGATCACTTAGTCCTTATAAGTATTGAGGGTTACTTAAAATCATCCATAGGGAGAATTATAAAGTTTAGCTTACCATGACAATCCTCAATTTGGAGAGCTACTCCTTCCATTGTGTCTTGAATAGGTTTTACCTCAGAGTTAATTACTTTAATGATGCCAATTCCCTTTGCAATTTGTATATATAGGCACTTGGCCTCTTCTACATTTATGAAGTTATGTGTGACTCTTATATTTAGCATAGCTCTCGTGGCCTTACCCTTAATGGTAGTATTAATGTATAATAAGTCCTTTTTGGAAACTGTTGGGGAGAAAAACTTGGAAAGAGTATTTAAGTATTGAACAACTCTTATATTAACTTAAGATTAATCTTTGGGTTTCTTTTTATTGAATTTTACCATAATGGCATTTATTTCCTTATGATTAGGACAATCCTTAATCTAAAGTAATCCATCACAAATAAAACAAGACTTTAAAGCTTTATTAGCATTATATTTGCTTGACAAACTCTTATCATGCATGAGATTACCACTTGAGGATTTTTATGTCTACTTTTTTTATGACTTATATCTTTTTTCTATTTAATCTTTTCTTCCCCACTTTTGTTAAAGTTAAGCCTTTTACCCTTGAAAAAGGTAGAGTAATCATTAAGTGTCTCAATAGTGGCAATAATAACATTCATAATTTACCTATCGCGTTTATCTAATTCTACTCTTACCTAATCCTTCAATTCATTTTTAAAGTGGAAGAGAAAGTTTTCATCAGAAAAATTATTGATCTCAAGTATAAGAATAGTGAATTCCTTAATATAATTAGAAATACTACTTATTTGCCTTAGGTAACAAAACTTTTCTCTACCTTCACTATCCACATTGTAAGGCATAAAATGTTTACACAATTCAACTTTGAATTATTTCTAGGTATTGATAACATATATGCCTCTCTTTCTTTCAAAATGCTTCTTTTTCACCATAATTAAGCAGCATCCCTAAGAAAAATTGAGATATTACCTATCTTGGTAAAGTCATCATTAAATCCTATAGACTTAAATTATTACTTAAGATTAAAGAGGAAATTCTCCATAATAATAGCATTATGAGTGTCATTGTACATGACAAGCTTAAGAATCTTTAAACCATGTAAGGTAATAGTGCTAGTAGTAGTAGTTATATTAGTTGAAAACGAATCTTAATGATTTATTGGGCGGGATGGCGAAACAAACCAGAAAACAATTTATTTATTCTGAGAGATGATGGGTTAACCCTACAAATTGAAGTAAATATTGAAAGAGTAAATATTTGCCCGCGAAGATTATTATGTTATTGGATTCCTAAACTTTAAGGAACCTAATATCATAATAATAAAATCATAATAATAAAGATCATAATAATAAAGACTTTTTCCTTACAAAAGCTATAAATTTCCCATTTAATGAACTTTTATAAATTGAAAAGCTTTTTGTTGAGGGAGCTTAGTTCATCCTTAAAGGTGTGGTTAAACTTTTCAATTGTAAACTTGATAGTCCTAATGATTTCAACATTTTTATGGATTAAATTATCAATTTAATCACTAAGTTTACCCACTATAGAACTTACATCCATAATGTTCATTTCAAAGCTAGCAATGTGAGAATCCATGAATTCTTTTGTTAGGGCCTTGGGCTTATCATGCTTGAGCTGAGCACACTGCTCTTCTTGCCCAAAAGCTTACTGTTTGGTTTGTTGCTCTTCAATGGTAACAAGAATGATTTCTTCCTTGCCTATCATGCTCATAGTTTAAGCAACAATCAAGTTGTATTTAAGATTTACTTTGATATTACTTATCATGAAGTTAGATTTCAATTATAGTAACCAATGGAACGCTTAGTTATCTTATGAATAAAAATAAACTAAGTATTAATAAATTTAAAAGAATTAACTTAAAACGAAAAAAGACAAGTAGGAGGATTTAGAGAACTTAACGTGCACAAATAAATTTAATAATAAAGAAAATTTCTTTAATTAATTAACGTATCTTATAGATAAGAGTAGTTGAATATTTATATTTTTTTATATTATTAATGTGTGATTATAATTAGTTATTCTAGATATTTTTATAAAATATTTTAGATTAAAATTATTTTAATTTATTAAAATATTTACAAATAAAATATTTTAAATAAACAATACTTAAACATATATTTAGAATCTTTTTTATTATATCTTTGCAACAAATGGATTAAGTATTCAGTATTTAACACTGCAGTTGGGTGGGCGTGGCATATTACTGCACGTCCGGCTTAAACCTGTCGAGAGAACTTAAAGCCCATGGAACACGCCCGGGGTTGGGGTGGAAAGAAACACCAGAAAAAGACGACAACCCCAAAAAAAAAAAAAACGAAGGCACTAGACAGCTGTTATGCTGACGTGGCGTGGGTGGCAGTACACGACCGTGCAGGTGTGTGGACCGGACGAAGCAAAACTGGCTACAAACTTCTAATCCGGACCAAGCAAACCTGTCTACGAATTTCTAATCTATCCGCCGGACAGCCACCGTCCTTCGATCCCCCGAAGCCCCCAGAAAAAGAGATAAAAAAAAATAATAAATAAAACAAAAATATATAGGGAGTAAGATCCACACGCAGTTAAAGTGCGTGTAACGCACAGAACAAGTAACGCCGCGCATTTCCTAGCACAGCAAAGCGGCCCGTCACACATTTGGCACGCGCAAGCCGCAGGTGGGGCCAGTCCCTCGTTGGAGAGAGAGAGAGGGAGAGAGAGAGAGTGAAACACACGGATAAATGCGAGAGGATGGAGAGAGGAGACGGTGGGAGGAATCTCATCAATTGAGATTAGAGACGGCAAATCAAGAAAAGCCCTGAGGAGAGGATCTAGGGTTTCCCTTTCCGCGAGTCTCTCCGCTACCTTTTCTTTCTCTTCGTCTCTCTCTACTTCTGTGCATGTCCAATTACTCTCTCTCTCTCTCTCTCTCTCTCTCTCTCTCTCTTTCTGTGTACTATTGATCGACAGGGTAAACTCTACTAGTCAAAATGGTTAAGCGTAATTGATAAAGTTATCGGCGCACACGGTTGTAATCTAAGTATTTAAGGTTTTGAATCGGGAATAGGAGTTGGGGTGAATCAGTTAATGTACTCGAAATCGAAATCAAATCCTATGATCGGTGCTCTGACAAAGTTAACAGAAATTGGAAACTGAGAATCTGAAGGAAGAAGAGCATTTTTTGGAGGACAGTGTCTTGTTTTACGTTTGTTTCGTCTGTGTAAAATATGCGGGGATTTCAGAAATCAAAAAGAGTTTATTGGGCACCAGATGTCAGTCTTTGTCAGGTAAAAACATTTGCCAATCTTCCCAGGATTTTTAACCAATGGAATTATCCCTGCATGGGTATTTCACAATTGTGCAATCCCAAAGTTTTTAGCTGCTAAAGCAAGGCGATTGGGTTGAATTATCCAAACAATGAAGAAGAGGAAAAAAAAAAAGAAGAAAGAATTGATGGTGAATGCTTAATTGTTTTGCTGCTTTTATCAAGGGTGGTATTTTTTTTTTTTTTTTGTCTCTTTGATTATCTGAATTGAATGCTGAGTGTTGAAATTGCTTGCTGTGTGTGGCCTGCTACTGATTCTACTTTATTGCAATGGCTGTCTTAGTGGCTTGTTATATACTCGGTAATTTGATGCTGTGTCATTTTATCTGTATCTGTTTATTTATCTGTTGAATTGTGTTTTGTGTCCTAAAAGGAGCTAGTTTATTCAATTTATTTTTTTTTATGGGTTGATGATGGGTGAAAAATGTTCCTATATTCATTTTGTTGCATGGAGTATAAATTCGTAAATCTGCCATTCGAGTCAAGCTGCTTGATGGATGAGGCATTGCTCAAGCAAGCAAAAAACAGTGCACCAAAGTTTCTGTTCTCTCTTTTCCCAGGAGCTTATCAATATGGTTGCCTATTTTCTGTATGTGCAAATGAATGCAAGGGAAAAATCATTTCTGTATGTGCAAGGAAGTACTTTCATAACCTGCTCTAGATGCTGAATGTAAGAGTGAAAATTTTGACTTCTTTGCTAGAACCAAAGTCCTTTATACAGTAATTTCATAAATTGAGCTTTCGAAATCTAGATTTTAAGGGAGTGATAGATTTATATTCTATTTCTGAATCTATTTTTGTGTAGCATGGATTGCTATGGTGGTAACATGTATTTTGAATCCTTGAAAACCATGTCCATGATAACAGTAAGCTTCTATGAAATGATTTTGATGGACATTTCAATAATCTTATGGATAACATCTCTCTCAGTATGAGACTATATATACAAAATTTATGCCATTGGAGCAGTTTTTAAGACTCTGGTTCCCTTCTTCATTGCATGTTCTCACTAAAAGAATGCATGAGTATCAGTGGAATCTAGTCACCAGAATTTGAAGGAATAGGTGGTAGGAGAAGACAAGATAAGAACTACACATGTTTGAGGAGCCTGAACTACCTTCACCAGCTAAGCACTAATTAATATCGCTGAACTGGAATAGAAATGATTCATGAATCTGAGCTGACTTCTATCAGTCAAAGTAATGTTTACTAGAATAGAATAGAATTTAAAAGTCTTCTAGTCATTTATTGTACAATCATACACCTTAAAAAAATTATGAATAAGAAAGTAGCATTTTCATTGTTTTCTAATATTACATTCATGATATCTTAAACCAATTTACTAACCACTTAAGATTCAATTTATATTTTCCCAAAATTCAAATACGTGATTCTTGTCCTGGCTTCTTCTTCCTTTGCTTTCAGGGCAATTTTATTTGAGAAAAGGGGTTTTGAAGCTTAATTGATTGTAGCATCTTAGGATGCCCAAAGTTTGCCAGGAACCTTTTAGGGTGCCACCCTTTATGACCAATATCTTATATTTGATTGTCTTGGCAGTAGCCCGTGAGTGCTAGGACACTTTTTTATGTTGTTCACGATGTATCTTACTGTCTCAAGATTTTATACGATTTTCTGTGCCTTTGGCTCAAATGCTAAATGGATAACTGCACATTTACTTTCAATACTTTTCAATAAATCAAGGAAAACAGAAAAAAAAAAAAAAGAAAAAGTTGTGTAGGCAAGTAATCTATTGGTGCATTTTCTAGAATCACTTGTTGTCCTGAGTGATCAAGAGGGGCCCCTTTGTTCTGACCACTTATGGTGTGAGTTCAATTGCTTATGAAAGTTTTGGAGAATTGAAGCCACTGTGACTTGATTATATGTCTACTTGCACAGCTGTATTATTGTTAGTAATAGATAATGATTTTCTTTTCCTTTTCATCTCTTTCATTGATTTTTTAGAGATTTCTTTTCTTATGGTGCCTCACATTTGATTTTTCATCACAGTTGTCAGGCAGTTTTTGTTTATGTAAATTGATAAAATTGCGAACTTAGTAAAGCTCTGATATAAAGAATCTGCTTCTGTTTGAGGCTTTACTGTATTCTTAATGTTATTGAAGAAGTTGGATTGATGTTAATGTTAAATATGATGGTAACATATTGATGTCTTGGTAAAACTCAGAGAATAGGTGTATGCATATTTCTCCTGTGTGTATGGTGGAGTAATAAGTTTTTGTTTTTCTCTGGTTCTCTGTCAAAATGATAATTTTGTCCATGCTAATGCAGTAGTCTAGCATGTTGCAACATATTTCAGATTTATTACCCAGCCTTAATCTGGGGATGTTGTGGCTGTGTGGGTGTACATGTTTCTAAGGTAACTGTGTATAAGAGCACTGGTGCTTTAAATGAAAGAGTTACAGCTTCTTATGGACAAGCTCCATAGCAATCAAATGAAGCTTGTTAGAGAATTTTTTGAATGAGGACTGATGTTGTTGGCCACTTAGCATTTGCATTTCCCAATTGTGCAGCACATGATCCATCTCCAGTTTTTCATTTTAGTTGATGACATCTGTCCCAAATATGTCCAGCATTTGTGGTGGAATGTTGTGTTTTATGGAGGCTGTTTGCAGCTTGAGATCGAAATCCATAATTTGACACTCCAATTGGTGATCCATTGATGTAGTTTCCATGATATCCCATGAGTAAAAGGTTAACCATAGTAAACTGATTTGATTCCTGCTAAATGAACCAAACTGGATATGGTAAAGTTCAAGGAGAGCTGTTACATCTTGAAAATGTATGAGTGGAATAAATAAACATATAAATTATTTGGCCATTGAGCATAGATTATTGCTTGGAATACAGGTAGTGGGCAGGATCTAAGGGATTTCACAAATTAATTAGCATAGGGTTGTTTCTAAGTATGCTGCAGGTTTCCTCTGTGCATGGCTGGTTTGGTTGATAATCTTTCTTGTGGCTGATTTCTTTCCCATTTTGCCCTTTATTTATTGGTGGCCTATCTAAGTCCTCCTGTATTCAATTAGCTACAAAACACTCTCATTTTCTGGCATTTTGTGATGTGGGAGTGTCTTTGTTATTTTAATAGTTTATTTTATTTTAATTATTTATTTTAGTTAGAAGATATTGATTGGTATGTGATTATTTTAATTGATAAATGTCTAAGGTTAGAGTTTTATTTTATTGAAAATTGAGATTTAATCTCATCATAACCTTAGTATAAGTATGTTTGGTTGCTAGCTAAATTTTATAGATTTGTTATATCATCAAAATACCAATTTGTTGACAGTAGTGGTTTTCTTTAAATTCTAACACTAATTCTCTTGTTCACCAAATATGGTATCAAAGTCCAATAGATCTGAATATTTTGTTAGGGTTTTGTTTTCTCATTATGGTTCAATGTGGCGGCAGAGGCCATGGTAGAGGAATCTTGTTCAGCAAACTGAATTGGCTGATTTAAGCCATATGATTGAACATGTATTGTGGCCTGTTCAAGCTTTGCAGCAACAGGAACTTGTGGGAGCCTGAATGAAGATTCCAAAAGGTGGAGACAATGTCTTGAATAACCTGAAAGGTGATTTTGTGTACAAAACAAGTCTGGAAGACTTTGAGAACCTAATTCATGATGCTGGAGCTATTAATGACACAACAAGAGGTGGCCTAGAAATGAGGTTGATTCGTGCTTTTAATTTGATTGGTAGAGAAATTAAGGTAGAAGTTGATTTTCATGGGAAAATATATGCTGGAGATTATTTTGATATGGAAGAACTAGGAGACCTTGTGTATGAAAAATATATCGATGAAGATGAGGATGTTGAGAATCTCTAGTCGTGCGAAAAATAATGAATGGCTGATGAGGATGAAGAGGAGATAGGTCAAAAAAAGAGAAAATGCCAATTTTTGACTCTGTTGCAATTGAATAATGTGATTTTTCACACACTAATGAATATGTCAATGAGGAGCAAGTAATTACTATGCAATCATGTGTTATGGTAAATTATGAAGGTAGTATGTTTAATATGTGGATAGATTCTATCAATTTTGATATTTAACTCATAACCCGAAAGTCTCAAAATATTATTGATAATGATGTTGATTTTATTGGGACGGATTCAATCCTAATTCTGCATCTTTGTTATAAGTGTGGGTTGTTAATCTAGCAAAGAATCATGTGCAAAAGTGCAATTGCAAGTTCAAAAGATGGAAGAACATGATGTATTCAAGGTACTTATTCGTATGCAAAGGTGCAGTTGCAAGTTCAAGTATTCAAGTACTCAAGTACATATTCTTATCGTTTGGAAGACTTCAATTGGCCAAAGGTTCAATTATAAGTCATTGAAGAAGTTTTAGATGCTAAGGAAGTTGCAAAGAGGCAATTAATATCTGAGATTTCTAATCAACTGGTTGGGAAAATTAGTCAGGTAGCGAGAGTATTTGGATTACGAAAGATGAGTTGAAATGATTGATCTTGATGTCAATGATGAAGCTATCAAGGTTTTCATGTCTGAGGCAAACTTCTTCTCCACCCAGTTAGAATGATGCAGGAACATTTTTACTATTTTAATATGTTTTATTTTCGTTAGAAGACATGTAATTAGTATGTATCTATTTTAATAAATGAATGACTAAAATTAGTTAGGGTTTTATTTTGTCAAGGTTTGGGATGCAACTTTGACATAACCCTAGTATAAATAGGTCTAGTTGCTAGGCAAATTTTATAAATTTGTCATATTATCAAACTACCAACATTTGTTGACAATAGCAGTTTTTTTCTAAACTCGGTAATTCTGTTGTTTTAACTTCAATTTTCTTCTTAAATTTAGTTTTTATTTCAGTTTCTTTACACCATTTTGTCACACTCCACTGCTACATTTATCTCGATAAAACACAGAAAGGTTGAAGTAGTTTTCTATTTTCTTTGATGTGATACTGGTGATTGGCAGAATGCTTGTTAATTGGATCCTTGTTTTGCATTCAACAGACAAGGCTATTCCTATCAGAGGAATCTCCTTCACAAGTTGGGTTGGGTGTTCAAGATCACCTCCAAGCAAAGGCATCATGGCTGCCCCATCCAAGTGGGACAGCAACGGATGACATTCTGCCTCCTGGCTTTGAAGGAGGTCAGCCTCCTAACCATTTGCAGATCCGGGCGTCTGAAGTCCCTGTGATCAAGTGGAGATCCCCTCCAAGGGTGTGTTTATAGTAAATGTTAGACCATTCTTTCCAATTTTATTTCAATTGTGGTCGTGAACTTGGATCATTTTGCAGTTCATCTTGAACCTGACTTGGCAAGTGGTTGCTGGGGAGGAAAGTGAAGAGGTGGAGGCGCAAAATCAGAGGGAGTTGAGAGTGCTGGAAGCTGTTTATCCTCGCCCTTCTGCAATTCCTCCAAAGTCTGATATTTCGTTTGGTTTCTTCTTATTCTTCTTTTTCTTTATATATATATATATATATATTGATTTTTTAGTTTTCTATTTGGTGCTTTTGATGTTTCTATTCAATTGAAAGTTTATTTTGTCAATGTACAGCCCCACTTTCCCTGGGGGTGCAGAAGATTCCCGACATAATGATCGGAATGTTCCTCTGATTCCTATGAATCCAATTGAAGATGAAGATGCAGCAGACACACCTGCAGATGTTGCGGGACCATCTAACATGCCAATGAGCTCTCAGCCTCAGCTGCTGGCTCCTGGAATTCGAACTTCTCAATGCAGCATTTCTAATATTCCAAATATGGCTGTTACTGATAAACCGGCAGCTGGAGCACTTCTTGGTGTTGAGCCTGATGTGGTAGCTGCTGCATCTGCGGCCTTCACTGCCATCAATAAAAGCAACGAGCATGGAGGATTGATAGACCATGACCTCCTTATCAAAATTCTTAGCAACCCTCAATTGATTGAGAAACTGACTGCCGATAATGGATCAGTGTCCAGTGCACAGTCGACAGCCAAGGCAACTGCACCATTGGTTCCTTTATCAGGTCCTTCTCCTCCTCCTCCTCCTCCTCCTGCAGCTCCATCTCACTTGCACATGAATAGAATAGAGGCCAATGCACCGCCGTCATTGGTTGCTACCCCAAGTGGACCTCATTATGCCCAGCCAAATGGAGTTAGATTGGGAATGGCTTCTAATTCACAAGGTCCTTCCACGGTTGTTCCACTGGGAATTCCTGCTGCATCTGTGCCTTCTGCCGGAACTACGCAAGCAAAGGACATTAATTATTATAAGAAATTGATTCAGCAACACGGAGGTGAAAGACAAGAAGCTCCCCAGCAATTTGTCGGTCGTTATAATCAACAGATAGGAACAAACAAAGATACAGTTAATCCTAAACCAAGGGAATCGAGGCCCAAAATTATGAAGCCTTGTATCTATTTTAACAGCTCGAGAGGATGCCGTAACGGAGCCAATTGCGTGTACCAGCACGACCCATCCTCGCAGCAGAGGGGCAGTAGCATATCGGAGGTTCCGAGTGCAAAGAGGATGAAAATGGATAGGGAGATTAGCAGTTAAATTTGAATCTTGCGTGCTGCTTCTCCAAAACGGAAAAAAAAAAAAAAA
>JAHLGO010021109.1:2486508-2504300 GCA_020615895.1 Ceriops decandra
AGGCCTGAATGTGGTGTGGCATAGCAGCTCATGGTTTTTTACTCGATTTACTTTTTCTTGCACCCCCGTGCTTTCGCTGCGAATAGATTAGCTTCGAATGTTTAAATTTTCTTTCGCTTGATGAAATGTTGAAATTTTAATTTCTCGATATTGAGAAACCTCTTTTTATTTATTTATTTATTTATTTTTTCCTCTCAGTTTGTTTGTTTCACATTAAACGCTCTGCTCTGCCTGTCTGGTTTTATGTTGGGATGTACAATTAAAATTCAAGTATAAATACAAAGGGGTGCATCGTTAAGAATTGCATTTAGATCTGCATGGAGGTGGAAGTGGAGGTGGAAGTGGAGGTGGTGGTGGTAGACTTTGAGAGAGAGACAGATTGACCCATAGTGATTACATTTCTCCCCCCTCCCGGCTCCTCCTCCTCCTCCTCCTCTCCTTCTTTTTAATTTTAAAAAAATAAAAATAAAATTATTGTGTGTAGGAACTGAAGATCAAATTTTTAAAAGGGTTAAAATTACTGACCCAAAGGTTAAAAATTGAAGGACAGAAGATAAAATTTTATGAGGCAGCCCGGCTCAGAAATACTGGCCCCCCACCGCCCAAGTCTCCTGCCACGCACGCTCACGTTTTTTTTTTTTTTTTTAAAGCTAAAAGTAGTTTATTAGGTCATTCAGACCCCAGTCTGAGACCTTCAGCCACTCGGAAAGTAAGAAAAAAAAAAAATTACGAGAGGGAGAGAGAGAGCCAGAGAGAGAGAGAATGTTGAAGTTCCTGTCGAAGGTAAGGATCGAGTTCAATGCAATGGACTCACGGCTGGCATCGTGCATGGAGTTCTTGGCACAGTGCAATGCCCGCAAGGCCAAGGAATCGAACCCCTCGTGTCAGATCCAGGTCAAGCGCCGAACCGACGACCACCCCCCCCAGATCACCGTCACTTTCGCCAACGGAGTGGAAGAGGTTTTTGACGCTACGTCCACCCCGGCGCAGAGCATAAGGAACATGATATTGGAGAAAGGTCGGCAACTTGAGACAGAGCAAATGTTCCGTGAAGCAGGCGAGAAGTGGCCCGTTATCATTCCCGAGGAAGAGCTCCACCTCCCTGCTCCCGGTACTAAGGTTAGTTTATGTTAGGTTCGGATGGCATTCCTATTTCTCATATTCTAAATTGTTACTTTGCGCGCCTTTTCTTTTGTCGTTTGGGCATTACGCCGAACAGTTGGGCGCGTATTCAAGACGAATGCATTTTGATATTCCTCCGGTGCTTTTAAGTCTTTTTTCTGTGTTTGCCTTGTATTCATTGCCAATTTGGTTCTTTAGAAGTTACCGATGACGAGGTTTTTTGGGCAGTGATGGAATATCACCAGTAATATTTGCATGGAAAAACACCATGTTTCCTGATCGTTCCATTTGTTAGTTTTGACCATAGCATGGTCAGAAAGAGTGTTCTCAGAGCTTTGCTTATTTTGTCAGAATGATGCATTCAAAAGTTGGCTGATGATTCTCATCGTCCGCTAAATGTCAAGTAATAGCGTGATGCAGGGGATTTGAAGAGAAAATTTAGCTGTTTTTCTTTTATTAAATTATTTTTAGGATCCATTCCCAACATCTGCGACTATTTCTAACACAAGAAGTTATCAGTTATTACAATTTGTTGCATGAAATCAAGCGAAGTGACAGTTTTGTTTTTGCAAAAGCCCACATCATTTCGGATAGTGCTTGTTTTCTTGTTATGGTGGTGCACCAGGCCTCCATTTTGACCTTGCTTCAATGCTTGTTCTTTTCTCTTTGTCCAATTAGCCAAGGAAAGCAGAAGAGAAGAAACAGTAACTTGTGTTGTTCAATCTCACTTGTTACCTGAGATCTTTTTGTTTGGATATCCAACGTGCCAATGCATGCTGTGAGTTCAGATTTTAGCAAGCAATGCTGTCCATGGGCAAAGGTTCGGACCTTATTGTTGCTGCTGAGAATGCTTGGCATGACATGTAAGTGTTGGTTGCCCATGAAACTAAGTAAGGTGTAACCTTGATCTCCTTTTCAGCATCAAATTTTTGTCCGGAGAAAACCATTTAAGTTTCTTGTTTTTGCCTGTTCATACTCCATCCCCTCGCATTTATATTATCTCTGGGTTTGCAGCCATAACTTGGTATGTGTACTTACATGACCATTAGCTAATTCTGAAGTAAGCATTTGTAATAAAAGCTACACAACAAAGATAAAGCTTGCTACCTAGAATGGTGTGAATTTATGAGTCCTACCTTCAGACTCACGATGCAGTCTCCGTTTGTCAAACTTTTGAGTGTGTAATCCTTCCCCCCAAATTAACGATTTGGGCTTCGTTATACTTGCCAATGTAGTAATTTCGAGGTGACAGTGGTAGGCTAGCTAAATCTTCCAAACAAGTTGCTGTTGTTTGATCCAGAAAGATGAAGTGGAGGGCTCAAGCTGTAATGGCTGATATAATTAGTTTTTGAGGGTCCAGGGTACCTTAATGTATAGTTTTTTCAAGCTCTAGCAGCCAGTCCTTCAAGATGGTTTCCCGACGACTCTAGTCTTGATTTGCAGCTTGTTACGAGTCTGAGAGCAACGTGCCAACTTTTAAATTGCAGTTAATGTGACTAACAAGGTCAAGACTCAAGTGCCCTCCTTTATCCTTTCCCCAAAAAATTTAAGTGTGTAATCCTTCCCCCAAATTGACGATTTGTGCTTCGGTATACTTGCCAATGTAGTAATTTCGAGGTGACAGTGGTAAGCTAGCTAAATCTTCCAAACAAGTTGCTGTTGTTTGATCCATAAATGATGTATTTTTAATCAATCAAACTGAACAAAAATTAAGATTTTCAATTTGGTTTTTTTCTTTTTTCGATGTCAAAAAATCATAATTAACTCAAATTGAATTGAAATGTTATTTTATACATTTTTTATTGTATCATTAATTTTGATTTGATTTCAATTTTTTACCTTAACCAAAATTTCTTATTCAATTTCCATTTCGCCGATTAAATTGAATTAACCGAACCGTGCACACCCCGTGGGCACTCCAACAAGTTCTCAACGGATTTTTCACATTTGTTTCTTGACCCGACACGAGGAAGTATTGAGGCCGTAAAACCTCGATCATCTAGACTGGACTGTTACTGCCCACATGATCCCAAATTTTCCTCTTAGGTTATGGACTGCAGTAAAATAACAAGATTGTTCGGTTCCAAAAGGGCAGGCCCACATTCTTCCTGTTTTTCTTCTTGTTTTTGTTCATTCTCCAAATTGAATCCAAATGAAACGGGACAACTTTATATACATTGACAGACGTACGTTTTCATAAATATTGAGGATCGCGGCCCGCGTTGTCCATTTAGCAGAACAGCCGCAGCTGGAAGACAGACGTAAGGGCGATTGCTCACTTTAACAGATCATTCTAGTTCATATAACGAAGTAACGAACAAGATGCACGCCGCCTATCTTGTTATGTCAGCAAAATGTACGATATCATTCAGCGATCCTCCCTTCGGACTCTGTTGGTGTCAGACATCATTTCCATCATCATCTTCTCAGGCGAATCTTCCCAGTTTGAAAAAGATTTTAAGTCAACCTGCAAGACCAGGAGAACATATTTTCTCGTCCATGCAGATTCACACATTTCATGAATATCAACAAATTTGTCCATAGACATTGATGGATCACCTTTCGTCTTTGCTCAGTAAAGAGCTGCTCCCTCTTCTTATACGAAGTTTGAACTTCCTTTGCTGTCTTTCCACCAAATCCCCAAACTTCAACTTCTGAAATCAAAGCTTCAACTGGGACAAATCCCTGCAGCACGACCTCATACTTAGATTGGCAGTTGAGATCATTCAAATTTCATATGATTGAAATAAATTAGCAACTTAGGTGATATAAATAAGCCTATGCCTGCAACTCTGCTGGATCCAAATATCTATGTCGAACCAAGCGGTTAGTCATCATGTAATTGCTATTAAACTTCAATACCTGACATGGGAAAAGCAAACCAGGTTGGTAAGTTTTGTCAACTGCATGATGACGAACAGTAACCCTGTCAAAGTCTTCATCAAGAAATATCCTTTCATTTCCAATGTGCCCGCCAAATGCAATTCCCACAGGTTTTGGATGTGCTTCATAAACTTTACTGGTAGGATGTAAGTGGCTATAAATGAAGTTCTTCTCCTTCCCTTCTCACAAATTTACAATCGGTCAGTGTCACGAAGGGGCAAGGAAATAAAAAGATCTTCCAAGATTTTGAATTTCATTAATCAATTTTGATAAAAGAAAATGTCCAGTCCCCACCCTGATGAAAAAGACCAACTAGTCCCTTCACTCTCCTAAGCTACGTACCGGAAGGCGAAAACACATGGAAAACTGGAAATATAGCATACAGGCTTCCAGAGCTGCCATAAAACAGATCCCTGTTTTCAAAACCCTGATGGGTAAGAGCACCAATGATCCACTTCCTTGACTTGGTGCTACATTCATGGGTATCTCCAGAAGTAGCAGCAATCAAAATCAGCAAAGGTCCATGATAACCCTCAATGTTGGACCAGAATCTGTTCAAGCCCTTCCCATGAACACATGACCTGTCAAGTAGTAGAAAAGGCAGATGCTATATAAAATTTCATTTAAAGAACCTCAACAAAATTGCCTTTAGTAACAGAAGGCAAAAGGAAAACATGAAACAACAGAAGCATGCACAATCTGCACAAGAGAAAAGGTCCAAGTGACATGCGACATGGAAATCATCACTTCAAAATTTCAGAAATATTAAAAAAGCAATAAGAGTGTCATGCAGGATGGTATACATGCATATTCTTTCAGAAAAAAAAAAAAAAGCAAGAGAACAATTACACACCGATAAAGAAGGCTCTTGTCTGTTCCTTGACTGTCAGTAGAGAAGAATGGTTTCAAAAGTTCTGCACTTATTGTATCCCTATATGTGAGAGAAATTGCCCATGCAGTTCCACAAGTTAGAAGATAATTACTCCAAGCCTTTGTGGGATTCATTTCTTCCAATGGTGAACTTGAAGATTCTGACACATCCTAATTGCAACAAAAAAAGTTCATCTGACAGAGATCTTATAAGCAGGCATTTTGCGAAATAGTCTTATTGTGAAAAGATAAGCGAGGTGCAAAAGGTACTTGATGTACATGTATCTCATAATGACACCTTTGGAGGACATGGAACGAGGGTAGAAATTTGAACTGTAAAACTTCTAGGACACTTCTTAGCAACCAGCCCATAGGGAAACACCTAATATCTACAGTCCTAGGTTATGAATGGAAAAACAATTCATAGAACATAGAGCATATTGCCTAATGGGATAGGAGAATCCCATCGTGTACAGAACTGTGTTCAATAAGCATTTATAAGACCTTTATGTAGAGAACAGAAAATCTCATAGATTTATTGTAACTACATACCTCAAGCCTGATTAATTTTTCAAGTCTTGCATTAACAAACTGTATCAGACAATCTGAAAGGCCTGGCACAGTTGCAAAGACCCAGGTAAGAAACTTCCCTACTGGCAACTGAACATCAAAGCTGGAGAAATCGCAATCCCACAAATTCAAGCTATTGCCATCTTTGGCACATGAAACAACTGCCGATAACACCAAAAGACTGACATTTGGAAGGTATAGATTTTTGTTTCCTTTTGAGAGAGTTGAAGTTTTTGAATCCCACAGCATGGTCCAACATATCCAGAAAAGCACAGGGACATCACCAGGGTGGAAAGACCCATTTATCTTACAATCATTATCACCAGATTCAAACTCAAGGTCCAACAGAACTCCCGCCCTAGCTGCTGCTGCAGCAACTACTCTCAAAAGTGCACTTAGCGACAATGAAGCAGGCATCCTCCCGCAGCATTTCAAATACCCTTTAACAAATTCAACCCAACTGACTCCTTCTTTGTCCAAGACAAAGAACTGGTCCACTAATGATTGACCCAGATGACTCAACAACGTTGTGAAGTAATCAGGCAAGCCGGGTGATTCACAGACTGGGTTCTTGTAGCTTAAACAGAAGCATTGCTGCAAAAAAAAAAATAGAACAAAGCAAGCAGAACAGAGCCGCACAAAACTGTTATTCGCCCCCCCACAAAAAAAAAAACGAAAGCTAAACTGTTATGGTAATCATTCAGAACAGAGCCCAATTTGATCATATTTCCATCTATAATCTAATTTCGAACAGAACTAAGCTATTCTCGTAAACTTCATTCTGAGAAAAATCCAAAAAAAAAAGGGCTATGTAAAAAAAAAAGAAGAAAAAAATGGATTATTTGGGAAAGGAGAAGTGGGACCTGAAGAGAATGGAGAGGAATTGCATTCAACTGAGGATCGGCAAGCTTCGAGAAAGCACTTTGAAGGGTACGAAGCGCTCCTGTAGAAGCGGCCAGACTTTCCACCTCTCTTTGTTCGCTCGACACCTTCTGCTCCGTCGATGACGATGCTCCCATTTCCTTTTTACTCCTTTTTTTTTCCCTGAGACCTCTTCAATCTATCCTTCCCATTTGTGTTTCTCGATTATCAATTAATTAATTAATTAATTAAAAAAAGAAAGAAAGAAAGAAAAAAAATTGTAGCGAGCTTGCTTTCCCTCCCTCCCTCCCTCGATCCAACAGCTGCACGTTGCGGCCACCTTTCAACGGTTATCCACCACCGATGCGGAGACGCGCAGAAAATTTAACACCCCCAACTCCCAAATAAATCATTCATTGTACACCAAGGCCACCGAGAACCGAACTGCACTTTCTCTCTCTATTTTTTTTTTTGTATTAACGATCTAAGTAAGGCATTAGCCTGGTAAATAATAATTAATTAAATTTTATTTCTGCTCTATGTATAGTTTGACAAATATTTTGTAAATTAAATAATAATTAAAATAAATAATAATAATAATAATAATGATATTATTAGTAATAAAGTAAAATTAAGAATGAATAAAAATAAAACTATAAATATGTAACATATATTTTTACCAAAATTTAATGACATAAAAATAATTAATCAAAAAAAATAAATTGTAAGCATATAAAATAAAAAAATTATATTATATTTTTGTACTTATAAACCTAAAACAAAGTTACAATTAAAATTAATAGATAGAAAATAAAGTGTTAATGTTTAGCCTAATTTAAGCTTAAGTCCTTAATTAATGAATGAAGTATTGAGAATGAGGTTAATTAATTGTAATTATTCTATTATGATGACATTATGGTTGGTTGGTTGGTTATTCTGAAATTTAAATTCAAGTTTCCCTTTTCCTCCCCTCTTTTCTCATTATTTCCTCTATATTTTTCTTCCTATTTTTTGTAGATTATCATAATTGGTATCAGAGCATCAATCCACAACATTAACCTACACCACTCTAGCTTGGAAAAAAAAAAAGTAAGCAATGGTTGAGAATACTCGACTCCAAATGATTAAAGATTAAGTTAAGAAACATGATCAACAATTACAGGAAGTCCTTGAGAAATTCCTTTATAGATGGACAACTTTCGCACGAAGACTAGGCAAATACAGGAAGCTAACCATTCCAAAATGCAATCAACGCTAGAACATATCATGGGGTGTTATTACAAAGACCCGTGAAATCCTACCATCACCAAGGATTTAATACATAAAATTGGGCAATGGTGCTTTGCAGGGATTTCATGCCACTCATCGTAATACCACACTCACTCTTAAACCACCAAAGATCGAGTTACAAGGGTTTAAAGGGCACAACCTGTGTAGTTGGCTTCGTAAATATAACATTAAGGAAGAATCCAAACTAGGAACTGTTGCCATGTACCTCATCAACGATAGGGCTAATGTTTGGTTTTAAGGTTGATGAGTTTCTACTAAACCTTTGGCTATATTGATCGATTTTCAAATGAATTTATACCGCTAATTTGATGATCCTTCTTTTTTGGATGTGATTAAGGAAATGTTACAAGTTAAGACAAATAGGAATAGTGAGACAAAGAGGAAATGTCTCCAAGTGTGTAAGCAGTGAGTGACGACACTTATCTTTTTATCCTTAATGGTATATCGTCTCTCAATGTTGTTAAAATTGTGACTTTTGTAGGCAATGAATGCCTATCTTGCATTAAGACTCTTTTAATGGTGAAGTCGAAGATTGCTTGCTTCAATTTTTTGAAGAAAGCTTGGCATTCCTTCATCTAATGCCAAGTGCGATTCTTCTTCAACAGGTTGGTTAAGGGTGTCGCTAAGGTAGAATATCTCTTGATGAACCGACGATAGTAGTTAATGAGCTTTAAGAAGGATTGCAGTTCTGGGACCTTAGTTGGAGGCTCCCATTGTTGGGTGGCTCGCACCTTTGCTGAATCCATCAAAAGCCTACCATCCTTAATTTAATGGCCAAGGAAGTCTACCTCTTGCTTAATAAACGAGTACTTCTCCTTCTTAACGAACAACTCATTTTCCCATAGAACTTGGAAGACTTGCTTGAGGTGCTCAACGTGCTCCTCAAGTGTGTTGCTGTATACCATAATGTCATCCAAATAAACTACCATGAATTTGTTAAGAAAAGAATGTAATATCTTGTTCATGAGTGTGCAGATGTGGCTAGTGCATTGGTGTGGCTAAAGGGCATGATTAGGAACTCGAACGCTCCATATCGTATCACATAGGTCATCTTTGCCTCATGCTATGCAAACCTGGTAGTATCCCGATCGTAAATCCAGTTTGGTGAAGTACCTTGCCTTTCCAAGTTGGTCGAAAAGATCAGCTATCAGGGGAATTAGATACTTGTTCTTAATAGTGACCTTATTCAAGGGTTGGTAGTCGATACACATGCATAGCGATCCATCTTTCTTCTTTTGGAAGAGGATTGGGGCACCGAATGGGGCTTTCGATGGTCGAATTTAGCCCAAATCGATTAAATCATGGAGCTACTTCCTCAGTTCAACAAGCTCCAAGGGTGCCATGTGATAAGGGCTTATAGCAGGAAAGTTTGCACCAAGTTTTAACTCAATATGGTGATCTATATCTCGCCTTGGTAGAAGCTTCTTTGGCAATTCAGAAGGCATGACGTCTTTGAATTTAGTAAGGACAGCTTGAATAGGTTGTGGCAGTGCGAGAGTTGGGGTCGTTACGTCTTCCTTATCGCTTAGCTCCCTTATAGTAGTGACATAGTTAGAACCTGACTTAAGACCCATTTTGAATTGCAAGGCTAAGATCATTGATGGTTGAGACCTCTCCTTGCACTTCAAGGGAATTACTCGGATCTTACAAGCGTGAGCAACTACAAGAGAACTTGAAGCAGGAATAGGAAAAGTCAAAGTTTTGCAAAAAAATGCAAGACTTAATAGTACCTTGAAATCATCCATGGGAATGACAGTAAAGTCTAATTTACCAATTCATTCGCCAATCTGGATAGTTGCTCCACGTACCATGCCTTGGACAGGCCTAATTTCTGAGTTTACCGCTTTGATGGTGTCATTTCCTTTTGTTAGTTTAAGACCTAAACGTTTGGCCTCTTGCATGTTTATGAAGTTGTGCGTTGGCCCCATATCTAGCATTGCACAAGCTGATTTACCCTTAATGGCAAGATCAGCGTACAACAGTCCCTTTTCCTTAGTGACTGTTGGGGAGAAACACTTTGAGAGATTACCCAACTATTGTATAGATCCTATGTCCACTTGAGTTTCCTCGTTGGCTTTTTTTGGGTTGAGTACTGTCATCATAGCATTTATTGCTTATCATTTGGGGCAATCCTTTACCCAGTGTGGTCCATCACAGATGAAACAGGGTCTAGGAAGATTAACTGAGTTATGCTTACCTGTAGACTTCTTCTCATGCTTGGGACAGTCACTTGAGGGTCTCTGCTATCCACCCTGGTTACAGCCAGAATCTTGCTTTTTATGCCCGGTTTTCTCTCCCCTACTTTTGTTAGAGTTTGGCTTCTTGCTTTTGGAGTGAGCAGAGTAGTCAATGAAGGTCTCGGCAGCAGTGATGACAGCATCCAGGGTCTACATATTACACTTGTCTAACTCGACTCTTGTCCAATCCTTCAAGCCATCTTTAAAGTAGAAGAGAAGCTCTTTATCGGACATCTTAATTTCAAGTATAAGGGAAGTAAATTCCTTAATGTAGTTAGAAATACTACTTGTCTGTTATAGGCGACGTAGCTTTCCTCTAACTTTACTGTCTGCATTGTGAGGTACAAAGTACCTACGCACTTCAGTCTTGAATTGTTCCCAAGTGTCGATGATACATAAGCCTTTCTCCCGTTTGGAATGCTTATGTTTCCACCAAAGTTGGGCAGTATCCCTTAAAAAAATTGGGGCATTACCTACCCTGGCCAAGTCGTTGACAACCCCATGGCCTCGAAGTACTATTCAAGGCCAAACAAGAAGTTTTCTATGGAAATAGCATTACGTGTGCCGTGGCAAGCTTTAGAACCTTCAAGCCATGTACCACAATGGTGCTAGTAGTGGCAGCCGTACTAGCAAGTGAGTTGCTTCAGCGCAAAGACTCCATTTCCTTATGGAGCTTACAAATCTCTCTCTTAACGAACTCACATAGGTTGAACAAACCTTGATTTAGGGAGTGTATTTCTCCTCTAAACGGCGGCCAAATTCTTCAATCATGAATTTGGCAACACGTGTGATTTCTGCATTCTCGTGGATCAAGTTATCGACTTGATTGCTGAGGTCGCCCACAATGGAGCTTATATCGGTGACACTCCTTTCTAAGTTGTCAATACGAGAATCCATGATTTTTGTTGTTGAAACCTTAGACTTGTCACGTTTGGTTGGAACACGTTGCTCCTCACGCTCACGAGCTTTTTGCCCTGCTTGTTACTCGTCGATAGTAGTCTCAATAAATCTTTCTTCGCTTGCCATACTCATGACTCAAACAAGAACAAAGTTGAAATTAGGATTCAATCGTGTTCTGATATTACCAATCACGGAGCTATGCTCAGATTGTACTAATCTGCGTGGAACTTAGTTAATCTTACGAGATAAGATAAGCTAAATAAGTCTTGAAAAGTTTAAGTGAATCAGCGAAAGATGTGTGAGGAGCAAGTGAGCGAATTGGAAGTATTTGAGCGACGAAAGAGAGAAAGCACAAGAGAGTTTTGCAAGTGAACTTATATTAAGAAAGAATGCATACTATACAATTAAAATGAGTAACCTATTTATATAATTCAAAAGAAAGTCCTAAAATAAAATATTCTCAATATATACAAGGATTATTTTAAATATGTTCAATTTTTTAGGTAATTGTGACACATTTCACATGTTTTTGGGACTTTCCATAGATAGCAAATGAAAAATGTTGGCAGACCATAAAAGTTTGGCCTTAATCCAAATTTGTACCTTAAAGATATATGAATAGGTCACATTAATGTATTTTTGTGACACTGAGCTCTCATGACCAAATAGTTACACTAACGATCCATAAATCAGAGACATATTTGATGACCTACGATCATTACTGCTACCCGAACAATAGGACCACCAAATCCCTTTGATAACAGGATTAATGCCTGTAAATATCAAACCCTACTGACAACCCCACCACCTCTAAGGCAAAAATCGAGCGGTAAGTACAAGAGATGGTAAACTTAAAGCTGATTCGGAATAGCAACAACCCGTTACATCACAGATGTTGTTAGCTAAAAAGGACAGGACAGGACGTGAAGACTCTACATTGACTACCTCCACCTTAAACTTCATGACCATTAAGAACAAGTTTCTAATTCCGATAATTGACGATTTGTTGGATGAGTTGCAAGGATCACGAGTATTTTCTAAACTTGATTTACAGTCAAGATACCACCAAATCCACGTGTAGGAGGAAGACGTGACGAAGACAATATTTTGAACTCACCGTCAATATTACAAATTTCTTGTTATACCGTTTGAGTTGATAAATGATTCAAGGACTTTCTTTTCACTAATGAATTATATCTTTGTCCTAATCTTGCATAAATTTATGAATGGTATTTTTCCATGACATATTAGTGTACAGTCAAGACATGAAGTAGCACATCGAGCACTTAGAACAGGTACTACTATTGCTGAGGAAATATCAACTGTATGCCAAGATGACAAAGTGTCAATTCGAGCAAATGCAAATTGAATATCTAGGGCACATTATAATGGAAGTAGGGGTTACCACTAACCCTTCTAAAATTGCAGCTGCAAGTTCATGGCCAATGCCATTACGGTAAAAATCCTTTGCGATTTCCTTGGCTTGACATGGTATCATCACAAATTTATCTAACATTACGGAATAATCAGTAAGCCACAGGAAGCTTTTGAAAAGCTCCAAACAACCATATGCTAAGCTCCCATTCTAGCATTACCAAATTTTGATTAAACTTTTGTTTTGGAGATGATGCCTGCAATGCAGGAATAGCTGTTGTTTTGATGCAAGATTATCACCTAATAGCTTATCTCATTAAGCCCTTCAGTACCCAAAGCAAGGGATTATCCATCTACGAGAAAGAGCTGCTGGCTATCATTATAACGGTCACCAAATGGCACCACTACAATGAAGGACAACAATTTGTCATTCATGAGAGCATTAAGAACTTACTATAACAACAATTGAACACTTATGTGCAACAAAAGAGAATTACCAATCTTCTTGCTCTCAACTATGTTATGCACTACAAGAAAGGGCGGGAGAACAAGGCTGCTGATGCAGAACAAAGGTACATGTCTCTAGTCATCATTACCATTGTACCCATATGGCTAGAAAATATCAAAGATAGTTACTCAAGAGATGAGATTGCTGCAAAAGCCATTGAAGCCGCTACGAATAAGGGCGTGTGGGCCTCTAAGTATAGGTATTGATAAGGGTTTATATAGATAAAAGATCGTATATTTGTTGGCAAAAATGATCTGTGCAACCATAAGAAGTATGATTGGAACTGTCGCCTGGGGCTTCATGCCTGAAGCTCTAGGAGGAATGATGGTTGAAGTGGTAAAACTTGTACAAGGAGACTTGTTAGATAAACTACAAACCCTTTGAGGCACTTTTTGAGGCATTGACGAAATGTGGAAACCCTGGCTTGATTCATACTTATGTTGTTCCCAGTTTTGCAAGGGGATCGTAGGAAATCATTGGGTCAGTAGCAAAAATGTTCCGGCCCAAGACTAGTCATGTCTATAACTTGACAAGAATACAAGAACTGACAATGGACCGATGCTTGAACAGAAGAGAATTAGTTACAGACCTCCTGCGTAGGACGCCCCTTCTACCGGTTATTTAAGGGTAATCCAGCTCAATTTACTCTTATCTCTACTCTTGGAGGAAATCTCCACCGTCCAGCACACTCGAAGTAAACAGGTGGCCTGTGGAATTTGTGAGTAAACAGGCAGCATCCATAGCATCCATACTTTTTTTGAGGCAACATATATACATGTACAGGCTAATTGCAATAGACATGATTTAAACGCAACTCTGCAAAATTGAAGTTTGATAATAAACTAAATCAAACCAATAGCTCCTGACACTCTTGACAGATATTAAGCCCGCCGCTTACTCAATCGCCATGAATTTGGCTCATGATATCTATCATACAGTGGTTCAATTCGTTCTTGGCGCTTGCGTTTGCTCATTTTTGTTGGATCTGCCACTTTAAAGAACCTTGGTGCCAGTTCTACAAGCCATTTTGGATCTATAACAGCTACATCGCGCATGTACTCCTTCGTAGTCATTACCAACTCATGATAGATCACCCAGTCTGGCTGCCTCTGAAAAAGAGCACTGCTTGGGTGGATATAAACTGGCTGATTCTCAACTAAGGTCCTATATCCCTCCTGTGGGTCCTTTCTAGCCGCATGAAAAAAGAATCCAGCGGTAATTGATTTCCTTATTTTTGTAAAATTCTTTCCAGCACCGACAACATCTAATTTATACCTGAAATGCATCAGTTTCATTGAGTGAGAGAGAAGACATCAATACCTAAGTATTATAGTATTCCTACAAGCATATAGATGAGCCCCCCCCCCAAAAAAAACAACCAAAAAAACAAGGAAAAACATGATCCCAAGACAGTCAGCAGAAAACAAGCAAGAGGTGCTATTCTTGGCTAGGTCGTGCCCATTGCAAACACAATCTAACATCTAAGCAAAAGAAAGCATGTCATTATGTCTATGGCTTAGGTATGAACTAACAGAAAACTAGTCCCCACAAACCAGAATTAACAGACAAGATTACAAGGTTTCTAAATTACAAAGAGCAGTTACATGTCACCATTATCCACCAAAAAGGGATGTTAACAATCTATTGATCCTGAGGACATGTATTTATTTAATTGTTTTAGAGCTTATTATTTTCTTAACTAGCGAAGTTGTCCAAAAATTAAAATAAAGTTAAAAAGAATAAAAAAATCCAAGGAAATAGAAATCTAAATTATGGTTCAACATCATACTTATCCATGATTGACAGAAGCTGTTTCCTGACATCCTGTGCCCTCCTCAAGGATCGAGACTGAACAAAGTTCTCAAAACACCAAGGACCAGAAAAGTTCTTAGCTTTCCATGCCTCATATACAGCAAGCAAAGTCAAATGGTCTCCCTCAGGCTGGAAAAACCTGGCTCTCTTCTGATCTGCTTGAGCTTGTTTTTCCCTAGGCCTGTAGAAGACATTACCAGTTTGGATCATAGCAATAATGGTCAGTATCTCATCACTGCAACCAAGGTCTACACTAGCCAGTAACATCTTAGAAAGTGGTGGATCCAGTGGAAATTCTGCCATTTTCCTCCCCAACTTGGTAAGAAGCCCCTCCTCATCCAGAGCACCTAGACTGTATAGTTGTTCCATTGCAGATATAAGAGCCTGGGGTGAAGGTGGATCCATAAAGTCGAAGGACAAGAGATCATTAATTCCCATGGCCTTCATTGTGAGTGTGATCATTCCAAGATTAATTCTTTGAATTTCTGGGATTGTCGTAGGAGACATCTCATTACGGTATGCACTTTCCGTGTACAGCCGATAACATTTTCCAGGTCCAGTACGCCCAGCACGTCCCGCTCTTTGCTTTGCAGATGCTTGCGAAATTGGAGTTATAACCAGAGAATCAAGACCTTGCTTTGGATTGTATACATTCTGCTTTGCAAAACCTGGATCAATGACATAAAATATCCCATCGATTGTCAAAGAAGCCTCGGCAATATTGGTTGCCACAACCACCTTCCTCTTCCCAGGAGGGGCAGGTTCAAAAATCCTTGACTGCATTTCACTAGGAAGGGCACTATAAACGGGTAATATAATCAGCTCAGGAACATTATCACCTAACCCTTTCATCCTCTCATAAAGAGACTGGCAAGCAGTATCAATCTCTTCCTGACCTGTCAAGAAGAGAAGGATGTCACCTTCCGGTTCTGTCAAATGGATTTGAAGGACTGTGATCAATGCTGCATCTAAATAATCGCTCTCAGGTTGTTTGGTGTACAATATCTCCACAGGAAAAGTTCTACCAGGAATAGTAAATATGTTACAGTTGAAGAAATACCCTGAAAATTTCTCTGCATCCAGAGTTGCAGATGTAACAATCAAGCGAAGATCAGGTCTTTTCTTTACAAGCTGCTTAAGCAATCCAAAAAGAACATCAGTGTGGATTGTTCTCTCATGAGCTTCATCAAGCATTATGACTGAGTACTGTGAAAGATTCTCGTCAACCAAGATCTCTCTAAGTAGCATACCATCTGTCATGTACTTGATTACAGTATCTGGTCCTGTGCAATCCTCAAAACGAATGGCATACCCAACTTCCTCACCCAAACGACAACCAAACTCTTCAGCCACTCTTTTAGCTACAGACATAGCAGCCACCCTCCGCGGTTGAGTACATCCAATCTTTCCATATTGGGTGTAACCTGCCTCAGCAAGATACTGTGTAACCTGTGTAGTCTTACCTGAACCTGTCTCACCAATAACTACCAGAACCTGATTATCTTTAACAGCCTGAATTAACTCCTTTTTCAGTTTGTAGATTGGCAAGCTCTGCCTCTGCTCCTGTATGGGTAGCTTTGACCTCTGCCCAAATCCCATAGTTTTTCCCAGTGCATCCTTCTTCCACTCAGGCATATCGTAAGCAGATAATCCAACACCCCTCAGCTCCTGTGCGAGATGCCTCTCACCAGTTTCAGGCATTGGGTCTTCCCAAGGGCGATTAAGATCCTTTGGTATCGAATCAAGCATTGTCCTCTGCTGCTGTTCTCGTACTTCTCTCCTTTCCTTTATGAGTGCAGACTGCAGTGCAGCTGCACGACTCAAAGACCCTTCTGGGTTCTTAAAGATCTTCACTGGTGACATGTCAATTGAGTACCTGGTCTGCCCGTGCAAAAATGCTGGCTCGTCTTCATTCATCTCAATCTCAAGCTCCTCCTCTGCTCCCTCTTCTTGATAAAGCAACTCATCTCCTTCATCATCATACATGGGATACTCTTTGACGCTCAAAACCCCAGAAGCAATTAACTGTTTGGCTTCCCATCGCTCGGGTGAGCTCATTCTCTTCAATGGCCTACGCGATGGAACATCATCCTCCTCTACAATCCTGATCCCAGAAAGACCTGTCCTGGTCACTGGTCCTTCTTTGGAATCCAAAGGATTAGTTCTAAAACTATCATTGTCAGAGCTTTTCTGCAATGGAAGGAGATCTTTACCGGTATTTTGATCAACATCCCTCATGGAGAGACTCAACTTCTGCCCAGAAACTGAAATCACCTTGACATAAACTTCCTGGTCCCGCTTCACAACGTCCTTGGCATTGCCAATTCTCCTAGTTGCAATCTGTGAAACATGAACCAAGCCCTCCTTCCCTCTAAGATCACTCAATTGCACGAAACAACCAGAGTCCATAACTCTCGACACCCTGCCCTTGTAGACCTTGTACAATTCAGGCTCATTGGAATGGTAATGCCTGTTTCTTCGATCCCTTCCACTTTCTCTGTCCTCCTTGTCATAACCATTCTCCTCACTCCCATCTCTCCTATGCCTCTCATGGACGTCCCTGCGCCTCCCTCGACTCCTATAACCATCCCTCTCATCATAATCTCTGTTGCTATGCCCATCGTCTCTATCAGATCTGTCCCTAACCCTACCCCTATCTCTATCTCTATCTCTACCCCTAACTGGATCTCTATCCTGCCGGTCTCGTTCCCGGTCACGGTCCCTGTCCCTTACCCTGCGCACATCTTCCTCTTCTCTATCGCCCTTTCTATCTCTCTCCTTAGCCTCCAACACGAGTTCCCGCTCAAGCGCCTTCACTTTGTCCCTATTGTTCTCAATGGAGAGGGCCTTGTACTTTGAGGACTTACCACCAGACGAACCACCCTCCTTCTTGGATTCCTTCTCCGACTTGGGCTTCGGCGGGAGGATCGCGTGAATGATAGTCAAGAGGGTCCGGACAAAGTAATCGGGCATCTCGGCACCGTTTTCCTTGAGCTTGGAATCAAATTCGTCCACCGACTCACAATTGCGGCCCAACTCGGTGATGAACTCCGCCAATACCTTGTCTCCAAACCCTAGGTGAGTTTCGAGCTCCGTACAAACTTTGGAGACGAGGGATAGGTATTCCAGTTTCTTTAAACCGTCGTCTTCTGCCGTGGCGGCGGCCATATTGACAAGAATGCAGACAGACACACAGCTCACGATTCAGCGTGGCGATTTGCCGATGCAACGATTGAATTGGATGACAATGAGATTAGGGCTTGTTTAATTGAGAATTCCGGTTGCAGCGCGCAGCTCTAGACCTCCCCCTCCTCGTGTTCCAATTTGGATTTTGTTCTTCATTTTTACCCCACCACCACCAACCC
>JAHLGO010021109.1:2518935-2556013 GCA_020615895.1 Ceriops decandra
GAGAAGATTTTTGAAATAATAATAAAAGGGTTTTATTGTAAAAATATTTTAAAAATGAGCTTTAATAAAATATGTTAAACTTTTTTTCATGTATGTAGTTATTATAAAAAAATTTTGAGAGGTTAAAGATTACAAAATATGTGAATTTTTTAAAGTTAGGAGTTTTGGTTAAGACCTTACCTCTTTTGTTTGAAAAATAAAATTTCAAGATTTACCTTTTTGTACCTACAAAAAAGATTACAATATTAGAAATAATTCTACAAATTAAAAAAATTATCCATTATTGAACTTGCAGTTGTTTTTGGAAGGATTAAGCTTTTTTTTTTTTCTTTTGTAATAAGGTCAATTATAACTTTATAGGTTGCGTCAAGTAGGTAGTTTGTATAAACTTAAAATTTTTTTCTTCTTTTGGAATTTGGCAAGGAGCTTTTTCTTTACCTTTAGATTTTTATAACATAATGGAGTTTGTTTTGAAGAAATTCTCTAACTAAAAGATCAGATATGAAATTCTTATCTCTTTGTATATATTTAATATAAAAAGAATGAGATATTTAACTTATGAAATCTTTTAAAATTATTCACATTCTTTCTTAAAAATCTTTACAATATCACAAAGATAAGTATTATAAATACATTTACATAAGATTAGTTTAGGTGAGAATTAAACCACTTACAAAAGAAGTATTAAATATCCTCATACTTATTATTTTAAGAGATGTTATATTTACAAATTTTCAAAATTCTTTACTTAACTAAATATAATCTAGCCTTTATAGTAGATCAATCTTCTTTAATTGTTACATAAACCTTAATTTTTTTTAAGTAACAAAAATATTTTACAAAATATGGTTTTATAAGTCAAATTCATAATTACAATATGTTGAAAGGATTTATTTTAATTGTATTAATTTCTAAAATTCATTGCAAAATTATAATTTCCACTTTTACCTTTAAACACAAATTAATCTTACTTGATCTAACACTGTCATTCTAATATCTATTGTATGAAATGATATTATGATTTTAGAAGAATAGATCTTAGAAGAAGTAATAAACCCCAATTATAAAAATAATTTGACCCAAATATAGAAATTTTTAAAATAAACCAATATCAATGGAAAGGTTATCTTAACCTTTAATAGATAATCCACTTGCTCCTAATTTACAAAAGGAGTCTCGACAATATCTACTAGTGACTTAGGATAAGTCTTTAACCTTTCTTTTACTATAAATTTTCATTATGAAATTCAACTACCAAGATTTTTCACCTTAAATTTGCCAAGTTCTTTTTTATAAAATTTAGATTACAATATAAACATCCACCATCCAATTTATGCTAATCCTATAACTGAATTCAACCAACTTCACCTAATTAGCTATTGTAGAAAATATTCTTAATAAATAGCATGTTTTGAAAAAAAGTTTCAAGTTGATAAAAAATATTTACATGATTTTTATACTTACAATATTTAAAAAAAACATGGTTTTTTTAAACTTTTTTGTAAGATTGTCATCATATACAAAATTATTTTTATATCATTATTTTTTAGTAAAAGACATATATTCTATTTTTTGATTGGTTTGAAATTTATACTTTCTAAAATAATATTCCATATCTTTTTCAAAATTCTCTAAATCTTATTATTACAAAAAAATAAGACAAAGGAATAAGTTACTTTTAATGATAAAATTATAAAAGATAAGCATTCATTTCTAGGTTAACTCATTAACAAAATAAAATCAAATTAGCCCTCTACTAAATTCCTGGAGTAAACAATGATCCTAAAAACTCTCCAAAATGATCATTTAGTAAAATAATTTTAGCAACATTTATCTCTGTTTTGTATGAACTCAATTAGATAAAATAGAAAAATAAATTAAAAAAATTAAAATTAAATCAATCATTTCCCTAACCTTTAAGAATTACAAATTAAAAACCTCTTTTTAAAACCATACCAAGTTTTATGGTCAATTTAAAACTCATAAAATAATGATAACTTTATTAGGCCATAAAAACCTATCTTGTTAAATTTGAACCATTATCCTTAACTATTGACCATAAAACCTTTAATATAATAAGTCATAACTTAGATATATAGACTTTCAAATCAAAAAGCCCCTATCTAAACCATCTTTTATAGGCTAAACCAATATTTGGGCTAAAAATATCAAATTTACATATTAAAAATAAACTTGACACTTTAACTTAATACAAATTTAATGCTTATTTCATTTAAGGATGAAATATTGATGATATATCTGAATACATTATTTTTAGTTTTTTACAACAAATGACCATGACTATAAATGCATATAAAACATAATATTAAATATTAGATAAACATATCATTGAGTTATTAATTTCAAGATTTTTAAGATAATTTAAAGGATGATGTGATTGTCATCTTACAAATGAATAACAATTATAAGTTTTAGAATCCATAAAGTCACAAAAGATGAGGTGCTTATCCTTGATACTTTAGAAAATCTAATTAAGAATGTTGTAATATGTCCCATCTTAACAATTTTTTTATATTTCATAAGATATCTTTTACACCTTAAGGATTAAAATGTTTAACTACTTAGCAACCTTAGGTGTATAAAACTTGATGATTTTCAAAGTTACAAAAAAAATTTATTTATTAGAGTAATAATTATAGAAGATTTGAATTAACCTTTTTAGAAAGACAAATTTTTTATAGGTCTTCTAACCTTGTTAGGAAAAAGAGTTAGAAATACCCTAAAAACCATATATAAAAACCTTATTCTTATGATTAGTTAACTTATAAAAAACTAATTAGTTAAACCTAAAAAGAAAGATTTAAAATTTCTCAAGACCTTAAATTCCAAAAAATCTCAGATAGGAAATTAAATAATTCCATCTTAAAGTAAGAACCTTTTATTAATAATTTGGCATAAGATTTCTAAAATTTAAAACCTTAGCAAAAAAATCTCCATATGAAAAAATTCACCAAATACAGAAAACCTTACAAATCAAACAAACAATCTAACTATAACAAACCAACATGATTTTAATCCAAATATCCAAACATTAAACCTTTTTAGCCAAAAAAAAGAAAAAGAAAAAAATAATTAAAAGGCAACATATGTTACATATATAGAAAAAAGGACATATTTCTAAATAGTGCAAAATCAATTTTAGATTACAAGAATTACAATTAGAAGAAGAAACTGTTACAAAATTAGAAACTCTTTTTATTCACAACTTTAACTCTGAATCTAATACCTTAGAACTTTTAGATGAAGAATCTCTTTAATTGGATGAACTTTAAACTAGCTCATCAGAAATAGATCTTAAAAAAAAAAAAATCAACATGTTTAATAAAGATAAAGAATTTATTTTTGATATAATTAAGCATATCATTGATCCTATCTTACAAAAGAATATTTAGATTGACTTTTCAAAACTCTCAAAGAAAAAAAACTACTTAACTTTTCAACTTTTCCATTAACTAGCAAAACTTTATATAATGTTACCATAATTTTAATCGAATGAATTCCTTAAAATTGATTTTTACTTTTCAAAACTTACAAACAAAAATTGAAAACATTAAAACAAAACTTAAAGAACTTAAACAAAAACAATGAAAAGATATAGAAATTTTATAGTTTTCTTTTACAAAATAGCTAAAAATTGAAGAAACTGATAATAAAGAACTAGAATTATAAGAACCAAAATTAAAAAATTTGAAAATTTAGAAAAGGTCTTAAGAAAGTTTCTTTTTTCTCTTAAACAGGTTATTTCTTCAAATTACTCGATTAAAATCATCCTTATTTTTAGTTTTATTTGATATGGGAGTAAATTTAAAATATATTAAATAAGGAATAGTACGATAAAAATTCTAAGAAACTATGAATGAAAAACTTTTAATAGCTAATAACTCCAAAAGACTATTACTAATAAAACTATTACTTTTGTCCAAGATTAAAATTTCAAAATCAAAACCACATTTGTCCTAGCTAAAAATATACATCATATTGTCATTTTAGGGACACCATTTATTAATCTAGTTACTTTTTATACTATTAACTATAATGGTATTTCCTTTAAAACTAAATGACAAAAACTAATTTTTCCTTTTATAGAAAAACTTAAAATACTAAATCTTAATCTTATAAAAACTCACTCACTTTATGAGAATAAGATTTAAATACTCATTTTAGCTAAACAATAGCACCTTATTTTACAAAAAAAAAAAAATCTTTATAAAAAATTTAACAACACCTTCAAAGGCCATTAATAAAGGAAAAGATTTCTCTTTTCTAACAATGTCTCCAAAATGAAATTTGCTTAGACCTCTCAAATGCCTTTTAGAATAGAAAACAAAACATAGTTAACTTATTTATGAACCAAACTTTAATGAGAAACAAATCCCTATTAAGGCTAAACTTATTCAAATAAGTGTATAATTAGAACAACATTATAAACTTGAAATTTAAAACTTAGAATCTAAACAACTAATTTCCAAATTTAGGTCCCTTTAGCCTTATGTAGCATTTTGTGTAAATAAACAATCTAAAATCGAGTGAGGCACACCTAAATTAATTATCAATTACAAACTTTTAAGCACAGTTCTTAAATAAATTAGGTATCCTATTTCTAATAAAAAAGACCTACTACAAAAACTGCATTTTTCCTTTTTTTTTTCTTTAAATTTGATTGAAATCAAAATTTTGGCAAATTTAGAATTATCCTAAAGACTAGTATAAAATTGCTTTTACCATTCCATTTAATTAATATAAATGGAATGTAATACTTTTTTGATTGAAAAATATCTCGTTAAAATTTTAAAGAATTATAAATGACATTTTTTTTATCCCTATTAAAGATTGTCTTATTTATATTGATAATATGCTCATTTTTTTCAATTTTATTGAATAACATTTCAGACATTTACAAACATTTTTCTCTGTTATAAAAAACAATAGTTTAGTAATCTTTTAATCTAAGATTTCTCTTTTCTAAACGTGAGTTAGATTTCTTGGTTATCACATTATCCAAGTAACAATCACTCCTATAGAAAAAGTTTAAAATTCCTGATAAATTTTAGCTCTAACATTTTCTTAGAAGCATAAATTATATTCTAAACTTCATTCTAAATATTAATTAAATTGTTAAACAGTTACATGACTGATTAAAGAAATATCTTGTCCCCAAGACACATCATCAAATTATTTTTATTTAACAAATTAAAAACCAAGTAAGAGAAATCCCTTGCTTTAATCTTGTGAATCCCTCATCCCCAAAAGTTATTTAAATAAATGCCTCCAACTTTGACTATGAAGGTATTCTAAAACAACTCAAATATGGTAGGGAAGAAATAGTTTAGTTTACTTATGTATATTGGAATGATTATCAAAAAAATTATTTTACTATCAAAAAAGAAATTCTTTCCATTGTTATATGTATTATAAATTTTCAAAGTGATTTATTAAATAAAAAATTTCTTTTTTGCACTAATTGTAAATTTGCAAAAGAAGTTTTACAAAATAATTTTTAAAATATTGCATTAAAACACATTTTTACTTGATGGTAGGCTGTTTGTTTAATTTTTTAATTTTAATACGAGTATATATAAGGAGTAAGAATTCTATACTTAATTTTTTAACTAGAAAATTTCTCCAAAATAAACCTTAATATGCCACAAAAATCCAAAGCTAAAGTGAAAGCTTCCTTTTAAAACCCAAAAGGAGAAAAACCCACTTTTAGCCTTGAGATTATAAAGTTTGCTAGCTTGACCTAATCCATAAGGTCATGGATTGACCTTCTTACAAAAGAAAAAGAGGCTGATTTTTTCCAAAAATAGTAACAAGTTTAGCAATAGGTAGAATCTCTTATTAATTCTCTAGAATTATTTTTACCATTACAAACTATCTCATAAGTATAGAAAGGTAAATATTCAAATCTTATTTTTCAAAAAAAAAAAAGATAGGATTTTTATTAAAACCTTTATTTCTAAAGAATTTATAATTCTAACAATCTTTAAATATTTCAAAATTATTTTATCACAATCACACACACAAAAAAAGCTTTGATATATTTTAAGAAAACTCATTCTCAAAATATTTTTACAATAGAAGTAGGCTTTTACAATTAAAACCCTTCGACTACTATTTTGAAAATCTTCCTTTTAAAATAATATTTCAAGTTAGTGGATCTTACAAAACTATGCTTTTATTATATGACAATCTTAGAAATAATTAGATTTGTAAAATTCAAACATTTTTATCTTCAAAAAACTTGTTCAGACCCTGAATATTCTACATACCATATAAAACAAATTATCCATCTCTACTAATGGGGATAAGATCTTTCAAAATGAAAACTCTTTTTTGCTAACCTTAAAACCAAAATCAACCACTTATTGTTCTTTTTATATTGGAATTATAATAGGTATGGTTTAATACCTTTCTTTTTTAAAATCATAAGGGTAGCCATTTCTAGTTATTTTATTTTGACATAAAAATTAATCCTTTAAAAATCTCAAACTAGTTTAAGTAATGGTGAATTTATTTTGAATCTTTACTAGATATACTTATTCTTGAAGTCCAAGATAATTATGACTTGTTTAAACAAAAATATGAGCTTATTAATGAAGATATAAGATTTTATCCTCTTTTCCTTTTCTCAATAAAATTCTTCCTATCTTGAGTTTTACCCTTGTTTTTCAAGTATAAAAATTAAGATAATATTCTTATTATCACTATAAAATTTAAGGTAAAATGGTGAGATTCTTTCAAAATTCCTAACAAGCTTTTAAAACTTATTGTCAAAAAATGACTCTAAAAGACCTAACAAGCTTTACAAGCCAAGCCTTAAAATACTACTTTCTTATCTCCAAAATCTCATATTTCAACACTTTAGATAATGACCCAAATTAGACAAAAATATTATGCAATAATGTAACAATTATTACAAAGCAAAACAATGTCATCCCAAACCATATTTGAATTAAGTGAACTAATAATTTATCTTCAAAATGAAAATGAAGATGATTATGTGAAAATTTTCTCTTTAATTACACATAAAAGGGTAAGTTTTGGTGAATGCTAGATTTATAAGATAACAGAACAACTTTTAGTGATTACCATCTTTACAAAATGACAAAATAATTTTCGATACTAACAGAAGGGAATTGATAATCCATAATCTATAAGATTAACTCCCTTAGTAACTATAAATATAAACCAAAGAACTAGAAGAAGACATCAACTAATAACACAAACTCATTAGGAGAGTACCGAGTAGAAGGCACTGGAATTCCATTGGACCTTCGTGGTTGAAATGGAGGTGAAGGTATGTGCGGATGATCTTCTATTGGAGCATCAATATCACCTGCACCCTGCATATCATAATCCTCTTGAACATTCTCATCATGTTCTTGAATATGACTATGTACATCAGGATCAGTTAAAGGAGTCTGAGGAAATGGAACAATGTCAGTAGGATTATCATTAACCTGAGGAGTTGACTTTTCGATGTGTTCAATGTTTTGATCCTCAACAAACACAACATCTCTACTCCTTATAAGCTTTTTCTCAACCGGATCATATAAACGATAACCGAAGTCATCTTCACCATAACCAAGAAAGATACACTGATGAGTCTTCACATCTAACTTCCCTATTTCATCTTTAGGGATATGAACAAAAGCTTTACAGCCAAAGACTCATAAATGGTCATAAGAGACTTCCTTACCAAACCAAATTTTGTCCGGGACATCACCTTGTAGTGGAATACTAGGAGACAAATTAATTACATGTGTCACTGTATTCAAGGCTTCACCCCAAAAAGATCTAGGCAGCTTTGCATCTAAGAGAAGACATCTAACCCTCTCAATCAACGTTTTATTCATCCTTTCTACTAAACCATTTAACTGTGGTGTCTTGGGAGGTGTCCTCTGATGTTTGATCCCATACTTTTTGCAGTATTCATTAAATGGACCATTATACTCACCACCATTGTCAGTGCGGACACATTTCAGCTTCTTATTAATCTGTCTCTCAACAAAGGCATGAAATTTTTTAAATGCATCAAAGACTTGATCTTTAGTCTTCAACGCATAAACCTAAAGCTTCCTTGAGTGATCATCAATAAAAGTCATAAAATAAAGAGCACCACCAAGTGAGCATACTTTCAAAGGACCACATACATCAGAATGCACCAATTTAAGTAACTTTGATTTCCTTGAAGGTGAATAACTCTTAAATGTGACTCTGTTCTGTTTTCCAGCCAAACAATGAGGACACTTCTTCAAAGTTACACTCTTCATACCTGAAAGCTGGTTTTTCCTTGTCAAACAATTTATCCCCTTTTCACTCATATGGCCAAGTCGTTTATGTCATAAATCAATCAAATTCTCATTCTCCACAGCATTCACAACATCTTTAACAATAGAAGCTTACATAAAATATAAACTGGAGCATTTCTTACCTCGTGCCACAATTAAGGAACCTTTGGTGAGCTTCCACTGGCCATCATTGAAGGTACTGCAAAAACCTTCATCATCTAACTTTCCTGTTGAAATCAAATTCAAACGGATATCAGGGACATGTCTAACATCCCTTAATGTTAGCTGTACTCCATTGCCAGTCTTTAAGCAAACATCACCAATACCAATGACTTCTGCTAAGCCATTATTACCCATCTTTAACACCCCATGATTTCCAGGTGTATATATAGAGAAGAATTCCTTACGTGACGTAACATGAAGAGAAGCACCACTATCAATGACCTAATCAATCTCATGAGATGTCAAGTTAATCACATTTTCATCAGAAACAACAATAAGGTCATCAGTACCAGAAGTTGATGCAGTAGCAACACGATCATTACTCACATTCTTTTTCTCGTGTCTATCACTGCCATCTTTATTTTCTCTCTTCCACTTGTAACACTTTTTCTGAATGTGACCTATCTTCCCGCAATAATGACACTGGACATTCTTGTACTTAGAACGTGACTTGCTTTGGCTCTTACTTCTACCATTTTTACCACTTCTTTTTTCTTGACTTCTCCCCCTATTTTCAATAAATAAAACCTCTGATTTGGATGATGATGAACCCTGAGATTTCCTTCTCATCTCCTCATTCAACACACCACCCTTTACAAGTTCCACTGACAAAACACTATCGGAGGCAGAATTAGCGAGAGTCATTCGAAAAGTCTCCCAAGAATCAGGTAAGGTAGCAAGTAACCATAACCCAAGAACTTTGTCATCAAACTTAATGCCCATGCCTAATAGTTAATCAATGAGACCTTGAAACTCATTTAAGTGGTCAGCAATTGAATTACCTTCATTATATTTCAATTGCATCATTTTCTTTAACAAGAACAACTTGTTATTACCAGACTTTGAAGCATACAAAGTCTCAAGCTTGCTCCACAAAGTTCGTGCGTGTGTCTCCTTACAAATGTGATTATAAACATTATCATCAACAAATTGCCGTATAAAACCACAAACCTGTTCGTGCTCAAATTCCCATTCTTCATCAGTTTTAGACTCAGGTTTCGTGGTAGCAAATACTGGCAGATGCAATTTCTTCACAAATAGGAGATCTTTCATTTTACTCCTCCATATATGATAATTCGTGCCATTCAAACAAACCATTCTATTCACATTTAACTCCATCATTCAAACAAGCCAAATACACCAACTAGGTAACTAGGCTCTGATACCACTTTGATGGGAGAGGGGCAGCGGAATACAAATTGCCCAAGAGACCTCTCCCATTTGTTTGAATCTGTAAGAAGTTAACTGAATAACAAATAAGGCAACTTAAACAATCACACAAGAATACATCGATTTTTTCTACGTGGAAAACCCCTTCAAAGCAAAGAGGAAAAACCACAGGACACACCGGTCCAAAAATCAACTTCACTATAATCAATAAGTGAATACAAAAGAGGTACACAACCTCAATTACATCAACCAAATTGAACAAACTCAATTTGAACCAAAGTGACAGGCCAATTGAGTTAACCAACACAAAAGACACTTTCTGTTAATAATAACTCAACAACTAGATCTCAAGGCAGTAATCCAACGGTTCAAAATGAACCCCCAGATGTCCCCTACCAGCTTTCCAAATTTCAGCTTAATCGGACCACGGGTCAACAATATATCATACGGTTTACCAATTCTGCCACAGATAAGAGAGTAGAGAATTACTAGAATTGAGAGGCTTCGGTTCAAATGGAATACCTACCCTTGCAGTTCACAGAAACTTAATCCAACCGTCCACAAAGAAGATCTATATATCCTCAAATTACTGACAAAAAATCAGCTCGATCGGACCACAAAGAATCATCCAATTACACGATTGATCAATTCTGCATACAAAAAATTGTCTAGAGAATAGACCTAAAAAAATTAAAGAAAAGGAGTACTTATAGTACTCAAAACCCAATCTCCACCATTCAAAAATAAGAACAAAACGCCCTCTATCAACCATCGAAGTTTCAAGCTGATTAGACACCGATATCCTTTCCAAATATAAGATCAAAAATAATTTGTCAATAACTTTCGCCTCTTCATTTAGATTTTTTTCTTTTTTTTTGTTTTCTTTTTTTTTTCTTCTCTCTTTCGCCGCCCGGACAACCTGTGCTTTCTCTTACTCTTCTTAATAAAATTTAATCTCTTTCGCTGCCCGGACAACCTGTCCTTTCTCTTACTCTTCTTAATAAAATTTAATCTTATTGAGGTATTTATAACTCATTAAGTTAAAATCTTCTTCTTTTTTTTTTTAATGGTATCCCTCCACCTAACAAAGCCAGCCCAATGCTTGCAGGTGTGGTAAATCTCACGGCCTTACGTGCCAAACTCTCCTTCAGGTAAATAGTATGAATTTCAATGGCCCTTTTGCTTAATCTCATGCACAACATTTGACAGGGATAACGTTTCATTTGGGAAAAGACTCTTATTTCTTCAGTTCCATAAGTGCCAAAGAGTCGAGATAAAAGCTGCGTAACTCAGAACAACCAGCCCGTATCTAATCTCTGAAGTAGTCAAAGGGCGAAATTCCAAAGCTACAACTCGAAAAATAGTGTTACGTATATACTTTGCATGAACACAAGCATACAACATATGGTCCAAGTTCTCCCAATGCCTATGACATTTCTCACAAGTACCGCCCATAATAAGCCTACGAATAATCTCTGCTCGTTGGTAAGCAGCCTATCCTTCCACATGAGCCATTAGCCAGATAAAGGAGAACATATGTTGCGCAATTAGGAGATTCCAAATCCATTGCCAACTACCTGAAACGGGTTTCTCCGATCCCCAAAAATCTCACAGTTCAACTTCACTAAAACTTCATAGAGTTCACCCTCCGCAGAAGTCGACTGCCTCTTCCAAATCGTGAAGAAGCTAAAATCCCCTGCAGGTGCAACTTCACGTCTTGTGGAATTTTGACAGTTAGAAGATTCCAATTCCAACCAATGCTATTAGTTAAATAATCTTTAACCAAGCAATTCAATTCATCAGCAATAGGATTTACTTCGGCCCGTCCCATTAACGGACTATTCAGGAGCCAAACAGCAATCCAAAACCTTATGTTTTCATCATTCCCCACACTCCAATGAAGGCCCTTGAGCATTAAAGCCGTTCCTCTGAGAATGGCCGACTAGGTGGAAGAGATTCAACTCGGCGTGACATTTGCAAGAAGTCAGAATGTCAAGACATATTGGCGTTTCAGGACCTTTACCTAGAGATTGTTGACTCATTAAAATATCCTTTGAGTTCTGACGGCATATATCTTTTTGATCCTGTGGATTGTTCCGGAGGTGTGGGGCTATTATGGGATAAGGCTCGAGGTGCAACTTGAAATTATTCATCAATCTACCCAAGTTATTCATGCGGTGGTTTTGGATCATCATATTCCCTCTAGGCTTCTTTCATGTGTTTATGCTCACCCGAATGATGTTATTCGAGACAATCTGTGGGAGGAGTTTAAAGCAATAGGAGTTCATAATCCTCTTCATTGGGGAGTCTCTTAAAATTGATTGTCGGTGTCGGATCTTTAGGGAACATGTGCATGCTGGCTGTTTAATTGACCTTGGTTTTTCTAGGCTTAAATTTACATGGTGGAATAGCAACCGTGGTACTCGTGTCTGAGCCTTGGCAAATGAAATTTCGATAGGTCGAATTAAGACACCACGCATCAATTCGAACCATTGTCCCCTTCTGTTCCAGCTTCAAGATCGGCTTTCAAGTGATAAAGGTAAACGACCTTTCAGGTTTGAGGATATGTCAATGATGCATAATGATTTTGAAAATCTTCTTCAAGTAATTGGTTGTTTGATTTTGTCTCAGTTCAAATTGCCATCTCATGTGTTCAAGAAGCGGCCCAAGAATGCATCAAATCTATCTTTGGGAATCTTTTTAAAAAGAAACGTCATTTGCTTGGCAGGTTGGAAGGAGTTCAAAAGCTCCTCCTTTCATGTGACTATCCAAGCTAGACAAATCGAAGTTTATCTGATCTCTCAATGTCGTGATACATTAGAGGTCTTATTTTTGTTCCAAAAAATTGCGCAGAAATTAAATTTTCCTTGGAAACGGAAACACTAAATTTTTTCCACTCCTCTACCATCCAGCGGCGGAGAGGAAATTTTATTACAGGTCTCAAAGACGAAAATAAAGAGCGGTTCAAAGGTCAAGAAAGACTGAGGCACATGGCTAAAGATTTTTACATGAATTTATTTTCAGAACCTACGACAAACTGAGTGATCTTAGAATATGCACCATGGCCTTGGTGAAATTTTTTCTAGTGACAATTTTGGGAACTTTGCTATCAGCTGAAGAGGTACACAATGCACTAAAAAGCATGGGGGTTTATAAGGTACCGGGCCCCGATGGTTTTCATACTATATCCCTTCAATGATATTGGCATGTTGTTGATGACTCTCTTGTTAATTTGGTTAGAACTTGTTTCTCTATAGGGAAGCTTCCGTGGCATCAACGAGAGGCTCCTTGTATTAATTCTAAATGTGGACCATCTAGAAAAAATGAGTTAGTTCAGTCTATCTCTCTTTGTAATGTGGTTTATAAAATCAATGCTAAAGTTATTGTTGATCGTCTTCACCCTCTTATGAGCTCCATTATTAGCCCTTTGCAGACTAGTTTCGTTCTTAGAAAATTGACCTATAATGATATTATTATGGCTCAAGAGACTATGAACTTTATTCGAAGAAAACTACATGGTAAGCAGGGTTTTATGGCTTTGAAAATTGATCTTCAAAAAAATTATGATAGGGTTAATGGGTGTTTCTTGCGAGTAACGCTTTATTCCCTTTGCTTTCCACTCCAATTCATATCTATGGTTCTGGATTGTGTAACATTTGTTGAGATGTCTGTCTTACGGAAAGTTGAGGGGACAAATAATTTTAAGCTTCAGTGCGGTTTGTGGCAAGTCGATCTCGTATCAATGTATCTTTTTATGCTTTGCATTGAATGGTTGTCTCATCTAATTGTGCAAGCCATGGATGCCCTTTGATCTCAGATCTTTTTTTTGCAGACTACTTATTAATAATTGTTTGGGGCTACCACTGCTTCGGCAAGAATTATTACTGAGACTGTAAATTATTTTTGTGCAATCTCTAGTCAGAAAATAAATCATAGTAAGTCCATGCTTTTTGTGTCTCCAACTGTCTCTTGATCTTTGGCATGATCTTTGAGCTTAAAATTGTTCCAAGAAATCATTTGAAAAGTGCAGGCAAAATTGAGTGGCTGGAAGGCGAATTCTTTATCGCTAACTGGGCAAGCCAAACTTGTCCAGCCTGTGATGCAAGCTATCCCTTTTTATTTAATGCAAATTACACTGCTCCCACGCTCTATTGCGATAAGCTTGATCAGTGCAATCGTCATTTCCTATGAGATGATGAAGAGGACTGTCATAACTCAGTCTAGTTGCCTAACAAGACGTTTGCAACAGAAATGGGCAAGCGGGCTTGGCCTTCGTACTGCACGAAACATGAACTCAGCTTTGTTATCAAAACTTGGATGGCAAATTATTTGTGGCACTGACAAGTTTTGGGTGCAGGTTTTAAATGCTAAATATTTTCTTGAATGTGATTTTCCTCCATGCACCGAAATGTTCAAGCTCTTCCCCCACTTGGACTGCTATCTTACATGGAAGTGAGTCACTTAAGAAGGGCCTTCATTCGAGCGTAAGGGATGGGTAAAAGTATCAGTTTTTGGCAGGCCCTTCGGGCATTAAGTGCTCCTTTAGTTGAGCTTTTCAGACGTAAGTCCCGAAGAGCACGATGTAGGAAGGATAGCGTGTGATTGTCTGATTGAAAATGGAGAGTGGAGATGGGATCTCTTAACTGGAAAAATTCCTGATAAGGTGAGAATGCAGCTTCTTGGTATTTATGTGTCTTCATCTTTGGCAATTCTCGATTAATTGGTATAGGTACTCTAGACACTTCTCCGTTAAGGGTGCATATGAAGTTTTATTAGAAGATGAAGTAGCAGTTATAGAAGATTGGCTGTGGATATGGCATTCAGCACCCCCTCAATACATGAAAACTTTTGTTTGGATAGTGTGGAAGGGGCATCTTCTAACTAACGAGCAGGGCTTCATTCGCGGACTCGTGGACAATGGTTTGTGTGGACGCTGTCGGGTGTTTTGGAGACGTTCGCGCATGTGCTTTATGAATGTACACACGCACAAGAAGTATGGAACTCGATGTTTCAAAGTGTAGGGATAGAACATCGCCCATCTAGTTAGTTTAAAGATTGACTCGAGAGTGGATATTGTGCTCAAGACTTGAGAACGGTGTGGGGGTTGTTGCTTTCAGATTTTGTTTATTGCTACTCTTTGGCAGCTTTGGAATTGGCAGAACAGATCTATATTCAACGATGATCAAAGGTCCTCTCGAGATATTGTGGAAGCTGCACGCAAGAGGGTAGTTGAGATCTTTGATACATGGTCTACGGAGAGTTTCTCAAGAAGATATTTGGGCCGTATTATTCAAATGTCAACCTGATGGGTGCGTCAAAGAAACTTATGAAGTGTTTAGTTTTGGGGGTGTTTCGAGAGATGGTTGCCGCTGTTGGATTTTTGGGTTTTGTGGTTATGGGGCATTGTTATGGCGATTGGAGCTGAACTACGAGCTATATGTGTTGCACTACGAACGGCCTGGCGTAAGGGATTTTGAAAGATTATTATAGAGACATATTTGAAACTTGCACTTTAGAAACTCTCCTGAGAGGACAGGGAAACTAACTTATATCGGCCGCTTATAGCTGACTGCCGGCGTTTATTGCAACAAGATTGGGAATGTCGTATTCAACATACTTTACGTGAAGGTAATTTCTGTGCGGACTTAACCGACTAAACTTGGAGCTAAGGGCAGCGATACACTCAGAATCTTGGGCAGTCCTCAGCATGGTTTAAATGTCTTGCTTCAAGCTGACGACGTAGGGGTGGCTACTCCTGCGGTGGCCACTTGTGTTCTCAATGCCTCAGGTTTGTTTCTTTTGTGTCTTCTTTTTCCTAATCATTAAAAGAAAAACATGTTCCCCACGAGTTTGTTATGCTGCCTACTCCTACGGCTGCACCACAGGCTGAATGCCTAAAATAACATCATGATGCTACGAAAACTGGTATGGGTATGATGATATTCATGATTAGTTTACATATGCTCAAGAAAATTGGAACTTTCAAAATTTTCATTAAAATAAGTGATGACATAATATATAACTTAAATACTAGTATGTTAAATGATAGTGATGTTGTCAATTGCTAAGAAATAATGAAAAAGTACATAAGTGAGCAAATTTTGATTAACAAAATTTATAGGTTAATTTTTTTTAAAAAAAAGAGAGATAGAAACATATATAGATAAAAAAAATGTAACATGACAAACAAATTATTGCTTTTTGCTAAGAAAAAAACTAAAATGTTCAAAATGATCCAACAAGAGTAATGGGTTTAAAAATCAGTCCAACTAAAATCAAGAACTATTATAGGCTATGTGTCTAAGGCCAATTCTTTACTCAAATTTCTACTTTGTAATGACATTAAATTATACTTAATTTGAACCAACTTAAATATATAAGGATTACATGAAAGGAATTTTAGTAGGGTAATTTTACAAAAGGATAGTGCATATATGAATCAATTTTTAACCTGTACTACTTTTACTTGTAAAGTACATAAGAATTACCAAAGGATTCTCGCAAGTGTTACTTTTAACCTTTCTCTATTAAACCTTTGCTATCACTATACAAGTATATATATAATAGTAGTTGATACCCTCAACTACTTAAAGGCATGTTTAACTTAACTGCCAAGCTAATAATGGATACGAAAAATCTTATAATCTTAAAAGTAATTCCCTAACAATTTGGTCTAAACATTGTGTATGCATTTATATTTGAGGAATGTATGTCATTTCATTAGGACTTGGTTAGTACATTAACTTCAACTTCTACTTTTAAGGAACTTATGTCAATGTATTACCTTAGATAATACTCTAATTTGGCTGTTATATTTACCACTAGTAATATGTTCCCACGTTTTTAAAGAGAACTACACATGATCTTTTTATTTTTATGGTGCTTGGTATACATATTAACTTGGTCCATACTTTAAGTTTTTGCCTCATTAGCTAGCCTGTATTTAGACCAACACAAGGTTTGCCAATCCTTGAAGCATATGTTAGCCACATGTAATAAGCCCTCATGACATCACCTTAGACCATAGTATATGTATCAATATCGATATTGGCTAACTTTGATGTGAGACATATACTAACCCTTTTAAAAGCATTAAGGAATTTAATCTTCTAGTAAGAGGAAACATTAATGTGTTTAGGCTATAACTTTGTTGTATAATGCACATGTTGATGCATTACCAGTGTATATTATCACTCAATACTAACAACCTAAATCTTTTTCCACTTAACACCAACATCTTAGGCTCCCTTGGCTTGCTACTATGCATATTAAATGTTTTTGCAAATACCTTACTTATTTAGGTATACACATCCAAATCCCATGTAAGAATTGGTTTAAGGAGCTACTAAGTACTTGCATTTTCACTCCAATGAGCTCAAGGGACTAACAAATTACTCCGACTAATTGAAACCAATGCTTTCATTGGTAGGATTGATAAGTATTCTTAAATTTACTTATTGAATTATCATAGAGTCATATCTTTTTCCCAATTAGCCTTGTTGCTTAAAATATATTTTTTTTCTACTTAATTATGTACCTATCTTGGCAATTCTTCTTGCTCTATTCATGTGTATTGTGGTCTAAAATTTTGCTTAATTCACATTGAAACTACTTTCTAATTATTTGGGGAGCAAACTTTACTTGTTTCATTGAAGGCTAATTACGATCTTTTTTATAGAAAGGCTTTTAAAAGTTTACATGAAAGGTTAGATACACCTTTAATCTTTCTAGCAATAGTAATCAATAAACAATATTTTTAACTTTTTTCACCACCATAGAAAGGTCATCATATTTGAGAATAAGCCTATATTGTACAATTTTGCAATTAATCTTATTTCATATTTAAGTTGTCAAATTTAATAATACTTTGTGTCCAATTTAGAACTTAACTTTTATTTTTCCTTTGTCATCATACTTCTTTATATAGCTAACTACCTTGTTTAAGCTATCTTGGGTTTCATCAAATAATTTTTTTTTTAAATAGGCATATTGATGAGTTGTTAGACATTTTTCTTTAGAACTTGTCCTTGTAATTTTACTAAGAGTATAAGGTTGATGCCTCAAAGACAATTCAAAGAGATTTATATATGTTGTAGAGGACTAATAAAGATTATAGCAAAATTAGTGAAAGTTCAATAACTTTAGCTAATTTCATTGGTTAGTAGTTACATAATGCCAAAGATACTTCTTCAATAAGTCATTGATTAACTCAATTTGATTCTAAGTTTAGGGATGATTGATAATGGAAAAATTCTATTCAAAACTCCATTATGTTAAAGATAGTTATCCAAAATTTGCATGTGAAGTGAGGATCCTAATCACTTATAATATCTTTAAGTAACCAAAAAATTTAAGCACTTGCTTATAGAATAACTATCTTTACTTGACATGTAAAAAAGACTAAAATGAATATTGTAGACTTTGAAAACTACTCAACTATTCTTATGATCAATCTTAAGTCATTAACCTTTGGAAATTTGCCAATGAAATTCATAGAAATTTACACTTAAGGTTTTGTTAGAATAGGTAATGACTGCAATAAACCTATTTTTTTATGTTAGTCAATTTTATCTTATTGACAAATAATATACGTCTTGACATATGCCTCTATATCATCTTTTATCTTTGGTTAATTATAATTATGAGACAACAAGATTATCATCCTTTTCACTTTATGATGACTAGCTTATTGAGAATTATAATCCTCTTACAAAATCTCATTTTTAAGTTTTACACCATTTAGAATATATAAATAGTTACCTTTAGCATGTAAGATCCTATTATTAAGTTAGTGTTGTTTTTCTGTATTCTTAATCACTTATTATACAAGTTTATGATAATCAACATTGTATGGGGCTTACACCTTGATTTTTCTTGTCTAGTAAGTCTGTTAATATTTAAATAATGGCTACAGTTACTTCTGCTTATTAATAACTTAAGGCATTTATTACATGATTATGCATTTTTGGCTTATGTTCTTACACAAAATTGCACTTAGTTAGGAAATTTTGCCATTAAAATTGCCTTGCATAAAGATTTTTTTAAGTTTGGAATAATGTATTAGCCACATTGTTTGTGCAAAATATGAACTTGGTTCCTTACAAATAAACTTGACAAATGTAAAAACAATGTATAATAATAAGCATTTCCTTCTTATCGGTTGACCATTATTACTCTGCTTGATTGAGTTTCCAATTTTTATATGTAATAAGATGGTCTTGTTAGACTAAAACACCATTAATAACCTTGTTAGATGCATCGGTAATTGCATTAAAGAGAAACTTTGAGTTGGACAATTATAGCACTAGCTCTATATATATTACTTCTTTCCACTTATCAAAGGTTTCTTAGCACTTTATAATCAACCTCTATAGTCTAACTTTCTTAAGTTAGTAAAAAGGTTTACCTTCTTATAGTAACCCTACATAAAATTTCTATAATAATTAAACAAGTTAAAAAAGTTTGTAATCTTGATACTTTGGTAGAGGTGACTATTTTATAATAGCTTGAACCTTTTTTTCTACCATTATAACATACCTTGATTGATCTTACACCTAAAGAACATTATTTTTACTGGGCAAATTCATGCTTTTCTTTCTTAACATACAATTAGTTTTTCTTTAAGTGATTATTAAGGAACTTCCCATACATAACAATATCATTAATATATGTTACCATAAAATGATCAATAAATTCATGAAACATAACATTCATCAAATTGCAAAATATAGTAAGGACATTAGTCAAACCAAAAGGCATCGCTAAAAATTCATAAGAGCCATAGTAAGTGATGCATGTAGTTTTCCCTTATCTCATTTTATAATTTAGACTTGTCAATATCTAGGTTGCAAATCCAATTTGGTGAAGTATGATATTGTGGCTAACTAATCAAAAACGTTTATTATCAATAGGATGTGATACTTATTCTTCATCATAACCTTATTTAAGAAGTTATAATCCATCACCTTTATAAAGAATCATCATATTTCTTTTGAAACAAAAGGCTAAATTAAGCATACATTTAATAACTCCATCAATAGGTTCTTTATTTTTACTAATTCCATTAAACTCTTACAATAAAAGGATTAAGTTGAGGGTTTGGAATTAAAAACCATATCAATTTTATAGTAATTCTAAAGATAATACATTTGCAAAGTCACCTAATGGTTTAGCAACACCATCAAATACCTCAATAATTACCCTTTCCTTGATTTTGATCAAGGCAACTAAATATATGGTTTCACCTTTATTCAAGTCATGCCTCATCCATATAGTAGATAACATATACCACCTTATTTTTTACCACTGCTAGCTAAAAAAGTTATATTATTATAAAAAAAAAAGTAAGAAAATTCTTATCCATGACCATTAAACCATTTAAGTGAGTTAATAAAGTAATTTTTGCATGCATAAAGAATTTAACTCCCAAAATAATATCAAAGTCATCCAATGGCATAATTGTAAAGTTAAGATTGTTAATTTAACTACTAATAGTTACCTTTATATCCATTATCAAGCCAAGCACCTTATGAGTTATTGAGTTGATTGCCTTTATTTTACTATTGCTTTTAGTATCTTTCAATCTAAGTGTCTCCATCATCCATTTAGTAACAAAATTGTGCTTGACACTAATATTAGCCATCATCATCAACTCTTAATTACTAAAACCAATCTTTACATATATCAAGTCAAATTGTAAGCCATGATTTGCCTAAATTGTATTTACTAATTACAAAGGATAAATTTATGAAAGGCCATCATTATTAATGATAATGCTTTTGTTACTCTCATTAATAACCATGACACTAAAATTTTTGCTTTTGGGACATTCCTTAACATGTTAAGGGTCATTACAAATTAAACAAATAGAGTTATACTTGCTTTTGCTATATTCCTAATTTATAGTTGTCTTTAGGTTTATTCGTTTTTTTTTTGTTTTGTTTTTTCCCTCTCTATTCATTTTGCCATTGTCTTTAAGCTACTTTCCTACATCAAAATTAAAGGACTTATTAATTTTGAAATCAACCAACTTATGAGCCAAGGCCATGACAAATGGTAAATTTTTGACATTTTGCTCAATTTAAGTCAAAGGTTGAAAACTTGAGTAGAAGTTAAAGTGCTTATCTTCATATGACATGTTATAGATATCAAGTATCAAGGAACTGAACTCTTTCACATTATCCCACACTTTGTCACTATGCTTTTGTTTCTTTAACAATTCCTTTGTAATCTATGATATTTTGCAAGGAAAAAATTGACCTTTCAATTCCTTCTTTATGCTTTCCCATGTTTTTGTCCTAGGCTTGCCCATAATTACATCATGATCAAGATTAGTTTATCGTTATAGTTTGACTTCCTTAACAAAATACATGCTTGTAAAACCAACATTTTCTATATATAACACTTGAGCAGTCATGAAATATTAATCTATGTCCTATAAGAAATTTTTAGTTGCCTTTGCATCACATCCTCCCTTGTATGCTTTGGATTCTAACATCTTTATCTTTTTAATGAAATTGTTAATCCCACTTAGTTAATTGCCTATTACTTTTTTAAGAATAATAATTTTAACTTACAATTTATTGAAATGAAAGACTATATTAAAAGATATACCCTCATATTCTTATTGCGAATTAAGAATATCATGATTGTGGTTTACCAAGATCTTATATATTGAAAAACACTCCTTTTTGGTGATATCCCTAATCACTACTTTGATTTTGGCCATATGATTATACACCATAATAAGACTCAATCCATCAACCATCGATTAAATTTTAGTGCTTTGATACTAATTGTCAACTATCAATTTGAGCTGGTACAAAAGAAATATAACATATAAGAATCACTTTCTAACCTTTATTACCTTTACTCATAAAGTACAAAAGAATTGTCAAACAACTCACACAAGTGATTCTCTCCACTTTTTTGGGTTAAGTCTTGACTATTACTATACAAGTATATATAGAGTTGGTAGATGACACACCTAATTACCTAAAAATACACATAACTTGACTACTAAACCAATTATATATAATAAGGATCCCTTACTTTTAGGAGTACTTCCTTATCAACTTGACTAGAACATTGTAGATATATCTATGTTTGAGGAGAACTTAATACCTTATTGAGACTTGGTCAACAAACTCACTTCATTAACTTATATTCTACTTTGAAGGAACTTATATTAGCACATTACCTTAAACAATACTTTAGTTCGGTTGTCATATTTATCACTAACATGTTCCCACATTTTTAGGGAGCATTACACTCCTTATTTTTATGGTTCTTAGTATATATATTAACTTGGTCCTTACTCTAAGCCTTTACCTTGTTACCTAGCCCAAGATCACACTTGCATAACTTTTGCTTAGGCCTTAAGATTGTGCTCCAACAAAGTAATAGTGTCATAATTGATCTAAAGCAAATATTAATCATTTGTAATAAGCCCATATAGTGTTAACTTAAGCCCTAATCTATGTATTGATATTGATTAACATTAATATGAGACATGCACTATTCCCCTAAAGAGTATCAGGGAATTTAGTTGTTAATTTGTTGCACAACACTTATTGCTTCATTGCTAGTGCATGTTACTGTGCAACACTAATGACCTCAATCTTTTCTTATTTAATGCCATTGCCTTAACCTCACTTTGCTTATAGTTATGCACATTGGATGTTCTTGCCAATAACTTGTTTTGGTGTTTACATCTAAATCTTGTACAAGAATTGATGTAATTTTCCACCTATTACTCTTCTTTTTATATCAATAAGCTAAGAATCTATAATTATTAACACCCAATAAGGAATTAAAATTTAATAAGACTACAAACAAAGTTAATTAAGATTTATGTTAAGACTATAGATGCCAATACAAATGAACATACCATCTAAATTTAAATCATTAAGAATATTATTTAAAAATTTTTAATTTCATTTCATTTTCAATGAAGTCAACTTAATATCAAATGTACAAGAAAAAAAATAAGTGAAACTCAATAAAAAAAAATTAGCATAACTTGACGTTATGAAATATATGATTGGATATTTGTTATCGTAAAAACAAATTGACAAACACAATATTATTTGAGTTTTAAATTTAGCTCTAATAATTTTTTATTCTTAAAATTATGCTCAAATTAAATTCTCAATCTTAATTGACCCCTTCATAAATTTCTCGATTCTAGATTTTAATAAAATCTTATAGAGTCAAGTTTAAAATCGATCCTTTCATAAAATTAAATCCAATAGAACTTAAAGAGGCCCAATACTTGTTACTTTGCATCTTTAATTATAAAAATTGCTTCTAATTTGTGATATTTTAGTACTTTATGTGATAGCAGTTAATAAGGTCATTAGTTGAATTGAAAATATAATAGCACAAAGTATGTTGTATATGTTACCTAGTCATTGGTATTCTTTTATTGTAGTTATAATGTTTTATATTTCTATTTCTTAGACTTTTAATTATTATTTAAGGAGAGACATTAAAAAAGAAATGGGGATCTAATCCCAAGACTTATAATTACTTAACATTAGTGAGCCTATAGGACGTTTAGGCCAATATTTATTATCATATTAGGTTAAACCTAGTGATTATTCTACATGTATGTATTAATAAAACAAAATGAAACTTAGTTACCAAATCAAATTAAAGGCAATGGAATTTTGAAAATTTTTGAATCTTGAATATGAAAATTGATTTTAAGCATTTAAAATGGAATATGTAGATTATGTGGTAAAAAATGGTGTGATATTCTTTTTATTTTTTGACAAAATTTAAACTTCACTGAATCTAAAACAAAATATGCTAAACTCTTGAAATAATATATTAAAGACTGCATGAAATATACTAAATGTCTTTGAATATATCAGATGATTTTGAGTTGGGAAAAATAAATAAATAAATAAATAAATAATCAATAATGTAACACTATTCATGAATTCACACTTCCAATTTGTGCAACCATACAACTATGCTTTCTTAAGAAATTATCCACTTGCCATAAGTATGAATCATAGAATCAAATAATTTGTCTTGACAAGATTATTAATATTTAAAAGGAACTTATTTATCACAATAGAATCAACTAACTCTCATCTTATGTTCACAAGGATATATACATGTATGTATTTGTAAAACTAATTTGCTTCAAAAGAAATTATATAAATAATGTACTTTCAAAGTTGTTCGTCAAAATAATGAGTTTTTATATGAAATTTTTCACAAACAATTTAAGTGCAAATTGTTAAAAAAAAAAAACTACTTTTGAATAAATTTCAAAGCCTTGGTTAACACTTAATAAAAAAAGAGTTATTAAGAACTACTTTTTAAACCACCAATTATATGTTTTAGCTTGTTTTTTGGCTTTGAAATAATACTTCAAATTTGCAAAATTAAAGCTTGTTTTAGCTTTTTTTTTTTAATTAAGATGTTAATACTTTATAACGTCTTTTGTTTATAAGGAGTTAAGGAATAAGATATATCAGATTAAAAGCAAATGTTGACACCATGGCATATAGCGAGAATGGATTCCACTAAATATATGGATTTTCTATGTATATGTTGATTAAGAAAATCTTGTAAATAATTAGATTGAACATATGTCAAGAATATTATTATGAGTTTCCATTTTTTTAAGTTCTTGAAATTTTGTTATTCAAGTTTAACAAAATTAGTAGGTTATTGTTAGCTTATAAAATTGTAAGGACCTTTTGATAAGGCCAAATCAAAACTTGAAGCTTTTGTAGCAAATAGTTAAGAGTCTGTTAGTAATTCATTATGTAGCATTATAATAAGTGATGCATTGCATTTTAGATATTTAAGCAAAAAGAAGGCAAGGTGTCACATGTATAAATTTTATTAGATCTAAAATTATTAGTTAAAAGAATAATAGAACTACAAAACTTCCTCTTTTTCAACCCCTTTTCTTAGTTTTCTTTCTGTTTTACTAGAACCTTTTTACCTCTTTCTTTCTCCTCCCAACCTTACAATTAACCCAAACTTCTAAGATGCTTAATAAATTTGGTATCAAAGTGTTTGATATTCTAAAAGTTTATATTTTTAAGCAAGTGATGAAGACGAAGGTAGTTACAAGGTAAAGTAATTGATGGAATTATTGCCTTATAGGTCTACAGAATTTTCGTACCAATATAAATCAAAGAAACCTCCCTTTAATGCTTATATTTTTAGATTTGAAGGAGATAACAACAACTAGTATAAGTAGTTTGGCATTCTTCCATTACCTAAGGAATTTTTAGATAAAGGAAATGGAAATAAAGGAATTGAGGATGGATTGGAAGCAAGAGGTTTATATTAAAATTCTAGAGTTAATATTCCATACTTTAAAGGAGTAAATCTTATAGATTGGGTTATAAAATGTAATAAGTATATCAAGATTTGTAATATTGTCAATGAAAGTAGGGTAAAGTTAGTTGCAATATATTTTAAAGAATAAGTAAAGATATAGTTCAAAGGTTGGCTAACTAAGCAAAATATGGTGACATGGGAGAAATTTATGGGTGATCTATATGCATAGTTTAGTAATAGCAAATTTTTCAAATGAAGTACAAGAGTTTAACAAATTAATACAAACATGATTGTTATGTGAATACTAAGAGGAATTTAGATAATTAAAGGCTCTTGTGAAGAATACAAACCTTTCTTATATCTAGTTATATAAGTAGCTTAAATGACTTAATTAAATCTACCATGAAAATGTAAGAGTCATGGTCCTTAAGTCACTTATAAGAACACAGTTTAGGGAAGGCCAACAAATTGACTCAAAAGGGATCAATTTGGGGAAGTCTTTGTAATACAATGGGAAGGAACTCTAGTCATATTGGGGATAAGAAGCATAAAAGGTATGGTAAGGCTATTAATTTGGCAAGCCTTGGTAGATAATAGGAGTCATTTACTAGGAATGCAAATCCACCATCATTAAAACCTAACCTTAAGTTACATACAGAAAGAATCAGAAAAACCAACCAATGCTGGACATATGGTAATGGATTCTTTGCAAATCAATAATGTAATAAGAAGCCTATTCTTATTGCTTTAGATGGAGAATTAAATGGTAAAGAAGTGTTGAATGAGGATTTATAGAAGGAGTTTCACGACTTAGAGCCAAAAAAGTTATAATGGTTCATAGGTTAATATTCATCCATATAATAAAGGGCTTAACATCATACATATGAAGGGATAAGTAAGAAATTGAACATTGAGATCTTAATTGATTCTGGGAGTATATACATTTTCCTTAACACATCCTTAGTGAAGGTTCTACTTACTTTTTTGGTACTTACACACCCATTATTAGTCACTATAAAGGATGGTTACAAAGTCACTAGCAAGGAAAAGATTAAAGATTTTGAATGAAAAATACAAGGGTATATTTTTAGAGCAAACCTTAGGATTATAAATCTAAACTCCTTAGATATGGTATTAAGGATGGATTGGTTAGGACAATTTAACTTATACTATTAGATTTTAAGAATTGTAAAGTATCTTCTATTAAGATCTTCGGAACTTCAAAAAACAAAAAACAAGGAGCGGCTTTTAAGATGTTGATTGGAATTCAACTTAGCAATTACTTAAAAGGAAGGAGATCCTAATGCAAACTCATTTATGCATAGTGATTACCACATAAAAGTCAAAATTATAAAGGGTAGCTATATGTCACGGGACCATTACCTTATGTACTAATGACATATAGCACTAAAGCTTGAAATTCCTTATAAGTTACAGTTGGTACTAGATAAGCCAAAATTAGAAAGGGTAGTTATACGTCTAAAGCTTGAAATTCCATATAAGTTGCAATTAGTATAAGAAAAGTACGAGGATCTCTTTAATGAACCAAAAGGGATGCCTCCTAAAAGACTTTATGACGAAAACTATATCCTCAAAGCCAAATGCACAACTTATAAACATAAAACCTTATAGGTATTCCCATTATTAAAAAAGAGAAATAAAGAAACTTGTTATTAAAATGCTTGAGTCCTTAACTATATAAACCAAAACCAACCCTTTTGCCACCCTAGTACTTTTAGTAAAGAAGAAGGATAGAACTTTAAGATTTTGTATGGATTATATACAACTTAATTCACTTATTGTAAAAGACAAATTTCTTATCCTTATTATTGATGACTTGTTAAATGAGTTGTAAAGGGTAACTATCTTTTCTAAACTAGATTTGAATATAGGTTACCACCAAATTAAAATGGAGGAAGACATACCTAAAACTATTTTTAAGACTTACTATAGACATGTTGAGTTTAAGATATTGCCTTTTAGGTTAACAAATACACTTGTCACCTTCCAAACCTTTATGAATCATTTGTTTGCACTCTTCTAAAGAAGGTTTGTCACGATGTTTTTTGATGACATCTTGGTATACGGTAAGTCTTTAAGGGAGCATTTAACTCATCTAACTCAAATTTTTAAAATCTTAAGAACATAAAGGTCATATAACAAGAAGTCTAAATGTTCTTTTGGATAGTCCCAAATTAAGTAATTAAAGCATATCATTTCTTCTCATAATATGGTCATTGACCCAAAGCAATGGTATATTCTATATCCCCTAATAAAGTGATTTACCAAGGAATAATGGTTATCTATGTATATATAAAATAATTTATTTTCTCATTCCAACTAAGAGTTAGGGGATTAATCTATATACATATAGAAGTAAATCCAAATGGATCTAGTTAATATGAATAATACATATCCAAAATATCATTATTTTATTGTAGGCTCCATTGTAAAAATAAGATCCAACCATTAATCAAGAAAGGATGGGAACGACATAATTGGCAAATTTTAATGATTTATTGGGCGGGATGGCGAAATGAACCAAAAACGATTTATTTATTATGAGAAATGATGGGCTAACCTTACAAATTAAAGTAAGCATTGAAAGAGTAAATATTCACCCGTAAAGATTATTATGTTATTGGATTCCTAAACTTTAACAAATTTAATATCATAATGATAAAGACTTATAAAAAAATTAAATAAAAAAGAAAAATAAATAAAATAAATAAATAAAGATTCGTTATAACATTATGTTATAACAAAAAAGATGTTATACAAAAATAGAAAAAAAAATTTCTATCCTAAATTACTTATAATATATCCTATATATTATAAATAGATATAAATATAAATAGAAAAAATATATATAATGTATAGATACATATAGATATTAAATAAATCTATACATATAACTAAATATATATACCTATATATATAATATATATAATAACTATGTAATATAAATAATAACTATATAAAATAAAAGATATATAAAATAATAAAATAGAAATATTAAATATAATTAATAATAGAATTAATAAATTAATTGGTAAATAAAAATTAACTTTAGTAAATAGTAAATTAAAGTAAATAAATAAATTCGAAATAAATTAGGTCAAATCTCAAGGATTCCCATGATTTAGTATATTATTCATCAATTACATACATAGATTTTTTTATTTGAATTAGTTCATTCGCGAGGAGCTAAATGAGAAGAAACTCTTATGTTCGGTTTTGTAATAAAGATGGAGTAAAGAAAAAACCATCAACTATAACCCTAAAAGAACGCAATTCCATAAATAACATAGAGGAAGAATGAAAGGAATATCTTATTGAGGTAATTGTATTTGTTTCGATAAATATGCTCTTCAGGCACTTGAACCTGCTTGAATCATATCTAAACAAATAAAAGTGGGACGTTAAGCAATGACACGAAATGCGCACTGCAGTAAAAAAATATGGGTATGTACATTTCCTGACAAACTCATTAGCATAAGACCCACAGAAACACGTATAAGTTTAGGGAAAGGATCTCCCAGATGTTAGGTTGCTGTCTTTAAACTGGGTAAATACTTTATGAAATGGGCAAAGTAATAGAAAATATAGCTAAAAGGTGATGGAAGCTATATTGTACCAACTCAAAAAACAAGGGAGTTGATGCTTTGCAAAAACATTAAAGGACCAATGACAAGGGCAAGGTCAAAGAAAATAAAGGAAGCTCTTAATTGTTGTGCGACATTTACTATTAGGAAATTGTTAGGTACGAGTTAAGGATAATGGAGGCTTCACAGGGCTTGCAAATGTGTCATCTATGGAGGAATTTGAGAATCATGACCTTAGGAAGGAAGTTGGATTTGGGAGCCCATGTTTAAGCATTTAAATGGATTATTTTCATGGGATATATTGTCATGTAGTGGGTTGAACGAATTTCAGCATCTTAATGGGTTATCTTCATGGATTTTTATTATTATTTAGTGGGTTAGATGAATTTCCTTAATAAACCCAACTTATTAGCTAAGGTTTAGCATATGAAAAGGGTAAAAAAGGTGGCTAGAAAGGGGGGCGGAGACCCATTTTTATAAGTGTATAAGTTATTTTATCTGGTTCTTTGAGAACTAATTCTAAACTTTCATACTTGAATGTGTTGGTTTAATAGACTTATCTTCTTTAACCTTGTTGTTGTTAGGAGTGACGTTTGAATCTTATAGTCTAATTCATGGTTGTTTATAATCATTGGGTCAGAACTCTAAATCCTTTAACCTTTATTAGAACGATTCTAGACCAACATTGGTGTTGGGTTCCGTTTACATATAATTAGAATTTGCATCATTTGGTATTAATGTCTTGGCTTTAACTCAGGTTAGTTATACTTGTGTTATCATCTCTTTCGTGTATTCTTCATTGTTGGTTGAATAATCACAAAAAAAAATATTATGTATTTCTTGGGTTTCTTTTATGATATTTGTTTCTTCTACAAGAATACCCATTAGTTATCCAAACATAAAAAATAAAAAATAAAAAAAATCGTGTACTTTTTGGGTTACCATTTCACTATTCATTCCTTTTATAGAAATACCCATTAGTTAAAAAAAAATTGCTTCATTGCTCAATTGGTCATTTACTTAATTCTATTCGATAATTAATTCTTGTCTCATTATACTGCTCATATCATTGAATTCCTTGTCATTCTGTTTGATTTATTACTCATATTCTTAATTGTGTCACTTCTCTGAAGAGGTAGGTTTAGGATTGATATATTTAAGTTTTGTTTGTTTTGAATTTGTGAGGTATATTCTTTATTTACTAACAATCTTTCATATTTAATGTCTAATGTTAAAGAAGGCAGTTTCTTACATAAATAGGGGGAAGTAGTTGTTTCAGATTTCAAATTGTTTATGAAATCCTTAGAGTAAAAGTTTGATAGGATTGACCAAATGTTTTAGGAAGTTCAAGATAGGATGGATAAAATAGAAGGGAAATCGAGTGTCAATCCTAAGAGGCTAGCTGGTAGGGTCTTGATAGAGCAATTTGAACATGACTTTGGTGAAGATGGTGATGATTATTATGATGACAGTGATAATGCTAGTATAAACTTTAGAGGTGGATTTAGAGAAGGATGTGGTGATAGGAATGGTAAAGGAGCAAGAGGCAATGGAAATGTTTATGATAGGTACAATAGAGGTTAGGAAAATAGAAATAGAGTAGAAGAAGGAGTAGACAAAAATCTTAGTAGTATTAAAATGAAAATACCTTCTTTCTAAGGGAAAGGTGACCCTGATATTTATTTAGATTGGGAACAAATGGTAGAATTAATATATGAGTATCACAACTTCTCTGAGGAGAAGAAAATAAAGTTAGCTGTGGTAGAGTTTACTGATTATGTTGTAGTATAATAGGACCAGCAAGTTACCACTAGGAGAAGAAATTTTGAGAGAACCATAGAAACATGGAATAAGTTAAAGATTGTGATAAGAAGGAGATTTATTCCCATCTCTTATTATAGGGATTTGTATGACTAGTTGTAAAGCTTTACACAAGGTTCCAAGAGTATAGAAGAGTACTATAAGGAGATGGAAATTGTTATGGTTAGGGCAAATGTAATGGAGGATAGGGAGACAACCATAGGTAGGTTCCTTCAAGGGTTAAATAGAAGCATAGCTGATATGGTAGAATTGAAACACTATATAGAGTTTGAAGACATAGTACACATTGCCATGAAAGTTGAAAGGCAATTTAAGGGAAGGAGCACTTCTAGATATAATCAGAACTTAGGTTCATCTTTTTGGAAGTCGAACTGGGGGAAAAAGGAAAAGAACATGACTTCTAAGCTTAAAACCAATTCAAATAGACCCGAGAATAATGGGAGCAGCCTAGAAAAGGGCAAATTTGAAGAAAAACTTAAAGGCACCCAAGGAAAAACTAGAGACATCAAATGCTTTAGATGTCTGGGTAGGGGTCATGTGACTTCATAATGTCCTAACAAGAGAACCATGTACCTTAAGGAGAATGGTGACTATGTGTCTGGCAGTGATGCTAGTGATGAAGACCATATGCCACCATTAGAGGATGCTAGTAATGTTAATGAAGGGATAGAGTATCCAAAGCATGGTGGAAGGCTTTTAGTAGCAAGGAAAGCCCTTTGTGTGCAGGTTAAGGAGGAGGATGATGTTGAGATGCAGCGAGAAAATATTTTCCATACTCAATGTTTATTCAAGATAGATTCCGTTGCTTGATCATCGATGGAGGTAGTTGCACTAATGTAACAATATAGAGTTGGTGGAAAAATTGAACTTGCCTACAACCAAAAATCTTAGGCCATATAATTTGCAATGGTTGAATGGCAGTGGAATGGTGAAAGTGACTAAATAAGTTATGGTTCCACTTACCACAAATTGCAGTAATGTTTTTATTGGCTTGCACTTAAGAAAGACATCCTCTAATTCATATTGTAATGTGATGTCTACCAAAGATACAAAGGATAGAATATATAGTATCTTGGATGTTATAGCCTTAACCATTCTTGAGCAAGCTTGGAGAGACATTAGTATGGATTTTATTAAAGGGTTGCTTAAATACAGTCACTTATTACTTTTTAACATCCATTTATTACCCTTAGTGTTGCGTCATGGAATAGGTTTTCAAGTTACATAGAATGCTACATTTAATTGTGTCAGATAAAGATAGTCTTTCTTAGCCTATTTTGACCATAATTGTTTAAGCTTATGGGCACCAAACTCAACCTTAGCATTGTTTATCATCCTCAATCAAATGGATAATCTAAAAGGCTTAATAAGTGCTTGGAAACATACTTGTATTACATGGTTTTTCAAAGACCTTACTAATGAAATAGGTGGTTGGTCAAATAATGGTATAACAGTAGCTACTATTCTACCTTAATATTTCACCATTTTAGGCTCTTTATAGATATGCACCATCTTTTTTGTCAGAGTTACCCTTAAGTGAATCCAAAATGGTTGAGGTGAAGGCTTTATTGCAAGAAAGGCAACTCATGCTTGGTTTATTAAAAGAACAATTAGCCAAGGTTTAGCAAAAGATGCAGCATCATACAAATAAGAAAAGAATTGAAAGAGTCTCTTTAGTAGGTGATTAGGTATATTTAAAGTTCTAACCTTATAAGCAAACCTTTGTAGCAATATGCAAGAATCTTAAACAAGCCTCCATATATGATGGACCATTTTAAGTGTTCGTTGAAGTTAGGCAAGCAGCCTACAAGTTTTAACTACCTCTAAGTTCAATCATTTATCTTATGTTTCATGTCTCCTTATTTAAACACTTGGTGGAAAAACATCAATAATAGCTAATGTCACAGTTGCCCTTGATAGATCAAGATGGATAACCCTTAGAAGACAAAGCTATCTTGGATTACAAGATTATTAAGAGAAATAGTAAGGGTGTCACATAAGTTCTCATTTTGTGCTCAAATTTTATGCCTACAAATGTTGTTGCGGAAAATTGGCCCTTTATAACTACATAATTTTTAGAGTTTAATCCTTGAGAACAAGGTCTTTTAATCACAGGAAAATTGTTATAAGTTTTCATTTTTGTGAGTTTTTGAAATTCTATTATTCAAGTTAAAGAAAATTAGAAAGTTAACTTTAGCTTGTGAACTTGTAAAGATTATTAGATGAGGCTAGATCAAAGGTTGAAGTTTAATGTAGCAAACTATTAAGATTTTGTTAATAGTCTATTAAGGCTCATTATAATAAGTGATGCAATGTTTTTTATGTAATTTGGCAAAAAGAGGGTGAGGTGTTCCATGTAGAATTGTTAGTTAACAGTAAAGCTTTCCCTCTCTCAACCCCTCCCCTTAATTCTCTCATTTTCTCTAAAACCATTTTTTACTCTTTCTTTTTCCTCCTAATCTTAAAATTCTCTTGAACTTATGAGATACTAACAAATCCATGTCTTTTTACATTTAAGATTTCATGTCAATCTAATTTAGTTTTGAGAACAATAACATGGACATTAAATTTTTTTTATAAATGAAGTAATTTTGTGTGTAAATAGTTATTTAAAAAATGACAAAAATGAACATGCATCACCATCCAGCGTTAGCCTGACAATCATTGCCACAGCGATTTCGGTGTACAAAAGTACATTCCAACTGATGCGGCAACATGTACTTATGATTGGCATATTGCAGCTGCATACCTATATAAAATATAAAGGACACATATGTAATTGCATTATTAAACTACTGCAATTACAGATCTGCAGCAACCTCTTTTGGAATCATCGCAAGTTATGCGGTTTCCATCATTTTAGCCCCGGGTCCCTCTTTAAAGTTATTATTACAATATATCGAGAAAAAGGTGATAAGCTATATTTGGGTGGATATGGGCTTTCAGATATTATAATTATTAACACTAGGGAGGAGGGTGGGGGGCTTTTCAGTTTGGTGAATGATTCTCACTTCCATCGACTCCCATGTGAGAGTCCGCTTATTTTAATCAGAAGCGTACATAAAAGCAAGTGACAAAATTTCCGCATAATCCGGTCCTCTAACATGCTCCATTCTCTCTAAACAAAAGCATGTAAAAGGCTGAGTTGTGTGTGCGTGTGATCTTTACCGGAATGCTAACCTCTCCTAAATGACCTTTATAATTAATTAATTAATTAATTAATTATCATGCTTAGTCGATTACAGCAAGGATACGTTAGTTATGCTCGAATCTTTGTTTAGGATACATCACCTTACCTTAGTGTTTTTGATTTATCTAACTCTCATGCATTTTCTAGGTTCTAGGAACTACTACATTGGCATTCTATTAAGGTTTCGAAAACACGTACACTTGAAAAGAATTTACAGCAACAGATAAAAAATAATAATAATAATAATACTAATAATTTACAACAACATTCACATCTTTTGATATGGGAAAGCTAATTGAGCATAATGAGTATATGTTTAAGGTATAATAATGCAGTCAATTAACAGTAACGATTGGCCTAATGGGTATAACAAACAAAACTAGAAAATTAAACATAATATATGGCATATGAAAGTTAGTCAAAAATAATAATAATAATAGTAGGATCTGATGCAGTGAATAAGTGTATATTCATAGATCTATAGCTTAAAACAGACCGACACTTAAGACAAAAAAAACAAAAACGCAAAAAAAAAAAAAGTCAAAGCGGCGGTTTCGATCCTATGCTTCACGACAGCAAGAAGGCGTGTCAATCTTTATCATTTATTTGATCCAATTAATAGAAATTAGAGCAGCCAAGGTGAATGTCCAGCAATTTAGCACTTAAAAGAGGTCTACTATACCTGTAAAAATTTATAATTAAATAAAAAAATATTTTAATTCAAATACAAAACCACTTATTATATTGAGAAATCATTTCACTTACAAATTTAAATTATTAAGAAAGATTTAGATTATGAATTATATATTATATTTTAATACTAAAAAAAATGAAATATTAAATTTACTGCTGCTCTCTCCCTGAACTCCCCGTCTTGTCAGAGTTTTTTTTTTTCATTTTCTTTTTTTCCTGCTTTCTTGCAGTCTTCTTTACATCTTGGTATCAGATTTCTGATCTAGTTTCTTAGATCTTTCCCATTGTTTTGGATGTGCTTTAGATGGACTCGATAGTTTTGGCCATGGTCTGTGGTCATATGGCTTGCTGTTTGCGATTTATATTTGCTTTTACAAGGATTCACTGGGTGAAGACAATTTCTGAGCAACTTGCATTTGTTACTTGGGTGTTTACTTGGTTACTTCTTGTCCTTCTTACAATCAAAGTAATGAAGGAGAGAGAGAGAGAGAGAGTGAGATTTGGTGTGAATTGTGGAAGAGAGAAGGGTGGAAGACAGAAGGGCTCGTGACTTATGGGATTTTCTCTAAAGTAGAAACGTATAAGAATAAAATTGATTAGGTTTCATGATATTGGAGTTCTATTTATTTATTTATTTGTTTGTCAGAGTTGATTTAGCTAGATGACTAGTACACTAGGTAACGCTAGTTTTTTTTGTTTGTTTTTGTTTTTTAAAGTGCCACCCTGATGTACTAAAAGTAAAAGAGTCCAATATCAATTTGGGATGTCGAGTTTTTAATTTTTATTAATTTAGATTGTATACTTTGATCTTTGTCAGTTTAGATCACAGATTTTTAATTTTTAATTAATTAGAGTTGCATATTTTGATTTGATTCAAATTACAATCACAAATTTTTTAATTTCAATCAATCAACAACTATTGTCTTTATTTCAATATCAATACTAATGAGATAAATGACATTACAATTTAACTGGACAAACAAATCTTGTGATTATTAATTTGGCTTAGAAACTTTTAAAAACGTTTTAGATTAATAAAATTAGAGAAACAAAATTTATGTCAATAAGAACTATCATGCCACCTACTACTTTACTTAACTACGAATAAAAGAGTAGTAATAAGATTGACCTCAATTAATTAAATTTTATAATTTGAAATTAAATTGATTCAAATTAAAAAATGTGATTTAAATTAATTAAATTTGTAATTTAAATTGTTCAAAATCAAAGTGCATAATTTAAATTAATAAAATTTTAAAAAAAAGTTAGAGAAACTAAATTTGTATTTATTCCAAACCAAAGCATGCGCCACCCGAATTTCTGCCATACATCCCGGCTCTAGTTACGGAGGGTAAAAAATGTAGTAAAACATGCAACATGGAATATGACCTGATGGGGCCGTCGGAAATGGGATGCGGTTTTGCTTTTAATATTTTTTGTGGATCCCACTGAGCATGGCCGCCGAATGGCAGAAAGGCTCTGCCATGTTAGCCCTGAACTGATTGAGGTGTAACGGCACTCCTCGGGTGCCGAGCACGAGACCTAAGCACAACAGGGGAACTGGGTGTTATGTCATCACCGTGACCCAAAGTCCTCGGGAGTCTAAATTTGAGGGATGCCTTTAATTAAGTTATCGTCTTAACATTCCTGAATGGCCATATTGATATGAAAAAAAAGGAAAAAAAAAAAAAGTTGTACAAATAAATTTGTTATGGCGCAGCGCTGGATTCCATAGATAATATGAATACTGATTGGGGCCATCTTGACGCTTTTCTAATTTCGATAGAAAAAGAAAATGAGAATTTTGAGGAGTGATAACTGTAATGAAAACGAGAGCTTTAAAATTGGGTACGCCTACACAGCATGTGATTTTAGAGATTAAACAAGAAACGAAATCTTCTCGTCGGTTAGGATGCCCGAATACGGGCAAAATAGCGAACAAGAGTGGGTGTTTTGCGAGTTTTTGAAGAATTTGGGAAAGATGGGGCATCCCTGCACATGGGTCATGGTCAGAAGTGGAGGATGCAAAATGGCTCTTTTAAGGAGAGAGAGAGAGAGAGAGAGAGAGAGAGAGTTAGCTGGCACAGTATTCTGAAACTTAGAAAAAAAAGAAAAATGAAGGTAAGAAAAGCATCTTTCAATGCCCCCCTCCCCCACCCTCTAGTCTAGCTCAACAACCAAAAGAGAGAGAGAGTGAGGGAGAATCAAAAGAATTATTTGGTTCCAGCTCTGGATGTGGTGGGTTTCCAATTTCCAATTGCCGCTTCATGCGCGAAAAGGCGTCCCGCACGAGCATCACCAACTGTTTCAATTTCTCTCATTTGAACTTTTGCTCGACTTTTTGGCTGCGTCTCCTCCCCCCCCCCCCCCCCCCCGGGGACCATTCTGCATCTGCTCCGTTTTATTATATCTTTTTTCGTACAATTATATAAGTATCTGCGCGGTTTAACTCATTGATTGAAATTACCCGATCTTCCGGGGAAAACAAGAATAATTGATCGATCCCCCCGGGCAGGGGCAGAAGGGTGGGGGGGGGGGGGGGGGGGGGCGTAGGGTTACCAGAATGCAATGTACCAAACGCAAAAGATTCCTTTAAAAAACTGCGTTAAAATACATACATATATATATATATATATATGTCAATGCTTCTTTGCCAATCTTATCCGGACATTATATGGTACATTTGCATGTTGTTTCCCTGTTCTGTTGTGAGATGCAATGTAATTATTATCCTACTGGGTAAATCCACAGCA
>JAHLGO010021109.1:2579635-2598772 GCA_020615895.1 Ceriops decandra
TTTTTTTTTTTTGTTGATCCGTCGACGAAAATAATTTATAAATATATTTGGATGAAAAAGAAATGTGCATTTAATGGAGATAGTGTTTCACCCCATGCCGGAACACGTACGACGCAACACGTGCAAACCCAAGCAAAGGCGCAAACGAATGCTATTCATATGCAAAAACCCATTTGGTTTATGATGTGGCCTGGATCATTGCATCAATAATTTTAGTTAAAATGTTTTTATTAAAATCTCTTAATTTTATTAATCTGCTTTTTTTCTTTTTTTTTTGGTTGACTCTTTTGTCTCCTTTCAAAAAAAAAAAAAAAGAAAAATGGAGAACTTAATAATAACTTAATGAAAATTTAGGATTGCTAAAAAATGGTCCCACTCTTGGACTCCAAAGCAATGGTGGGATCCACCAGGGTGGGTTTTTCTTTTTTTTCTTTTTGTTTTTTTTTTTAACTTTGCGGTGGAGAGGCTTTTTTAATAGTTACGAGATATCTGGCATCCAAATAATTGTCAAGCTGTTGTTTTTCACCGCAGGCTTTTAGCTGCCCTGCCAGCCACAGTCGCATGCATCCCTCTTCAATATTTTTCCAAGAAGCCTTTTTTTTTTTTTTTTTTTTGGAGAATTCTATTTTCTTTACATCTATTGTTATTGTCTTGGCATGAGTACAAGTTTAAGTCACAAGCTTTCTGAATTTTTGTAAGTTCAGATTGCTTCTTACTCTTGAGTTTAGTTGACTGGGGTTACGAACTCAGAAAATTCAAGTCAATTAATAACTTTTATTACTATTCTTTAATTAATATTATAATGACAAGTGACATAATAATTCAAGTCGAGAGTAAAGTGTTTTTAAAAATTTTATCAATTTTAAACAAATTTTTTAAAAAAAGTTCATGAATGTAATTAATAAAAAAGAAATTTGCTTATTAAGTAAGACTGCCGTGTCATCTATTATGTTAGTATTGAAAGAGGAATAAAAATGATAATTATCGATTGATTTAAATTGATCAAATGTTAAGAATTTACGAACCAAATTAACAAAAATGAAAATGATCTTTAACACTTTTTTGTTTTCGGTCCAACTTTTCCCGAGGGGGTTGGCCGGGGCTCTAGAAGCGGTCCAACGAGCCGAATTAATTAATTATCTTCATATTGCTCCGGGAAGGTCCATTCTTGAATTTATAGTCGATCTCTTTACGACATTAGCATTTAATAACGTCGTACGTCGTCCGTCGTCCGACGTCCTCTTTTTTTTTTTTTTTTTTTCTCTATTTTCTTTTCTTTCTTTTTCGGTACGTCGCATTGCATGTGTACGAACCAAGTTGCCAAACGCTTTGATTCTGGCAGTCTCAGCGTTGGACAAGCTTTGCAGGCTCTTTGTACGTCCAAATCGAGCTTTTCGAGGAAACATGAAACATGGTTTGGAGCAAGGCTTCGTTTTCAAATCACATTCTGTTTATTTTTCATATTTGATTTTAAATTTTTATAAATTTAACAAATTTTGAAAAATTCTATGACAATTGCGATATATTTTCGCACGTTTTTCTCTCGAGCATTTTTTTTTCAATCAAATTCAAAGCAACAAATATGGTTGACTTTTTGTTGTTAAGAGAGAAAAATGTATATATATATATATATATATATAAAATATATTTCAAACAGTTTTAAAAAAGAAATTAAGATTGCTTAGTCAAAGGATTAGGCCCGACTCATTCATTGGCCTACATGACTAGGTGGCTCTTTCAGACAATTATTATTCTCACTTTTTTAGCCATGGGAAATGGAGCGGAGCTACCGATAGCCATGGGAGCACATTATGATCATAATAACCATACAACTGTAACAAAGGGCTTTGTGGCTTTTTTTTTTTTTTTCTTTTCTTCTTCTCTTCTTTTTAATCTTTTTTAATGGTAGAAAAGTAATTAAATTAAATGGATGCAAGAAGGTTAGTTTCATGAACGGCTCAGATGTCGTGGACATGAAACTCCAGCCAATGGCAGCGCATCGCATGTGGTTGGCCCGACCCCACCCCCCGGCACGAAAAAAAAAAAAAGAAAAAAAAAAGAAGAAGAAGAAGAAGAAGAAGAAAAAGAAGAGAGAGAATTAAACACAAATAGTTATTTTCCACATATGAAGTACAGCTCAGCGTGGCTTGCTTCTGCCAGAAGCGTTGGGAATTTCTGGCCATTCTGGAGTTTTCCAAGGGGCAAAATGAAACAAAATGCATATTTATTATTATTATTATTATTTTAAGAATCAAATGAATATTTGTACTTTTTTCTTTTTTTTTTGGCCTCGTTCGTTTTGGAAAGAATAAAATAATTTAAAGCTGATTTGTAAATTGTGTGGGGAGCTCTTTCCAACGTCTTGGCTTTTAAGTGACACCTCCGCCCAAATATTTCTCACTTCTCTCAACCCGCGGCCCAGCCATCACACGCCACCGCCACCGCCACCGTCACCGTCACCGCCACCGCCACCGTCACCGTCACCGCCACCGCCACCGCCACCACCACCACCACCACCAGCCCGACCATTGTTACCACTCTTGCACTCCCATTACTCCATTTACAAACAAACGAACGAACGAACGAACGAACGAACGTAAGCAAACGATCAGTGATTCGGGATCTCCGTCAATCTTAGCAATCTCGTCCCATCTCATCCTATCTCGTTTGAGGCTACATTTCTGCCGGTGAGTTTTTGGTTGTCCTTCTCACCACCCCAAACAACTTTTGTGGTTATCGTTGAGGCAGGAAACTGAGCCTAGTTTTTGTTTGTTTGTTTCTGCTTTTTCAAGACAATTAATAATACTTGCTGTTTTTTTTTTATTTTTATTATTATTTCCTTCTTTACTCGGACTATTTTGAATTTTATTTTTGTTCGTTCACTTTCTGTCGGTGGTGGTGGAGGATTTTGGTATCAGTCTTTGAATTTTAAAAAGCAATTACTGTTGAACTGCTACTTATTTATTTATTTATTTATTTTTGGCTGCTGCTGCATTCCTCTCTCACCAGTCGTCTGGGTTACTGTTTTTCTTTCTTTTGGTCTTGATTATTCAGATAATGACGATGATTTTTGATATAACTGATTAAGTTTTAATTCAAATTTCGTCTTGTTAATTAAATTCTGATTGTTAGCGTTGATTTGGTTTTGATATAGCTGAGCAAGGTTTAATTACTCTGCTTTTTATTTTGTTTTTCTTTGTTTCTTTCTTCTTTTTTTTATTTTTATTTTGCCCCCTTTTCTCCTTCAATGACGAGAATTTCACTGTGATTTTTGAAGATCTCGATAAACCAATAAGAACTCCATCGATGAGCCTTGGTTGATTGCAGCTGACACTAAATTCCTCGCTGACTTCTGGGTGTCATTTTTCTGACAAATCAAAGAAGCCTGGACTCGTACAGACATTAAATTACGAAAATGTACCCATTTTATACTGATTTTTTTTATTTATTTATCATTTCTCGCTTCTTTAATTCACAGCAGATGTTTAATGCCTCTGTGTGTTTAATTTTTTATTTTTATTATTATTTTTTAATTTTTGGTGATTAGTATTGTCTGCATTGTATGGTTCAATTATCTCGACATTATTCTGTCATCACGTGTCTTTTTTTTTTTCTTTGCCGTTTGTTTAGCCAAGACATTAACTTTCACTTATTTCATCTCCTTCTTGATTAACTGGCAAGCGCGAGAGTTATTACAGGTTTCAAGCTCTGCATAGTTATGTCAATAGTTGCTCATCTACTTTGTAATGCATATCTCAATTGCCCTGGAATTTTTCTTAGAATTTCCATTGCAATGGCAAAAGGGGCTACACACAGTGTCTTTGTCTATAACCATAGATGTTAATGATCTTTGTGTCAAAATTCAGTGAAGGTTCTGATTTCTTCGCTCTCTTTGGGTCAATTAATTAACTTCAAGAATTTTCTGGTTTCAGTTAATGATACTAATAATGTGGAAGTTCATATTTTAAGTTTATCAAAGTTGAATTTTGTACTTTAAGATGTACTTGAGGATAGCCTGTAGTTGCCCCACCCTGTGTCTCGTTCTGTTTCCAAAAATCTTCCCATTTTGAAATCAGGTTTACGGTTTATGCTTTTCCTTGCGGTTGTTTTGAGCATTTGAATCAGATTCTTGTTTGTACTGAGTGATCTTTTGTAATCTTCAATTTTGTTTTTGTGTATAAACTGTAGTCTGAGATGGACCGCCGGAGCTGGCCCTGGAAGAAGAAGTCATCTGACAAGTCTGAGAAAGCAGCTGCTGCAGAAGAATCTGGCGGTGCCACTTTGCCTTCGGGTGGATCACAGGGTGGTAAGGTATCCCTTCTTGACACAAGAATCTGAGGTGATCTTAATTGTCTTGCCATTTTCATTCATGGTTATTCTAATGAATCTTCTGAATGATCTCTATGTTCCTTACATTTTCCTTCTGCAGATTGGGCTTATATTCTCCTCCTTATATTTGCATTTATCAATTATACCCAGGAATGTCACTTTTTTAATGAACTCAAGTCATCCAAAGTCTGGCAATCAAAATGGTAGATGGTTAAAATAAAAAAAAAGGTTATGACTAATGCTAATGAGATTGGAGCAGTTATCATCTTTATTTGGCGATTTATGATTCTTTATATAAAAAATGCAGCCTTCTTGTATATTACCCTTTGATGATCATAAATATTCACTAAGATACTGTAATCAGAAAATTAGCTCCAGTTTAGTGTGAAATGAAAACCACGGATTTGGTTTCAGTAATGTTTTTGATACAATTAAATTATAAGCTGCACCATCCTTTAACTTTGCCTGTTTCTTTTATGTTTTTCACCTGTTTAGATGAGTGCTCCAAAAGAGACTCTCTCCCTCTACCCCCCTCACATGTAGTACGAGCTCATTTTCCTCTAGTTCCCTTTTGGGAAAGCACGTGGATCAGATGCAATTTTTTTTGTTCATATGAGCAGGATAACTACAAGAAACCCAACTATGTTCAGATTTCAGTGGAATCATATACCCATCTAACTGGCTTGGAGGATCAAGTGAAGACATATCAGGATCAAGTTCAGTCATTGGAAGACCAAATCAAGGAGTTGAATGAAAAGCTTTCTACAGCCCACTCGGAGATGACAACTAAGGACAACTTAGTTAAACAGCATGCTAAGGTTGCTGAAGAAGCAGTCTCAGGTATGACAGTGGTTTTGTCTTTCTACCCAGAGAAAGATTTTTTGTGGTGCTCATTGGCAATTAATATTCTTCAACATACTTGGCCTTAAAATTGTATGGGACCAACTTCTGCTGCAGGATGGGAAAAGGCTGAAGCAGAAGCTTTAGCATTGAAAAATCATCTAGAGTCAGTTACCCTATCGAAGCTCACTGCAGAAGACCAAGTGTCACATTTGGATGGTGCCCTCAAAGAGTGCATGAGACAAATACGAAATCTGAAAGAGGAACATGAACAGCAATTGCAAGAGGTTGTTCTTACCAAGACCAAGCAATGGGACAAAATTAGGCTTGAGCTGGAGGCAAAGATGGTTAACTTAGACCAGGAACTTCTAAGGTCTGCAGCTGAAAAGGCTGCAATTGTGAGGTCCCTGCAAGAGCGATCTAACATGCTTCTGAAGTTAACAGAAGAAAAGTCACAAGCTGAGGCTGAAATTGAGCTTTTGAAGGGCAACATTGAATCTTGTGAGAGGGAAATAAACTCGCTCAAGTATGAACTCCACATTGCTTCCAAAGAGGTGGAGATCCGTAATGAAGAAAAGAATATGAGCATGAGGTCTGCTGAAGCAGCTAACAAGCAGCATATGGAGGGTGTCAAAAAAATTGCTAAGCTGGAAGCAGAGTGCCAAAGGTTACGTAGTCTTGTGCGCAAGAAGTTGCCAGGTCCTGCTGCACTAGCCCAAATGAAGCTAGAGGTTGAAAATTTAGGCCGAGATTATGGAGACTTTCAGTTAAGGAGGTCACCAGTTAAGGCCCCTAGTCCACATTTGTCCGCTGTTCCTGAATTTTCACTTGACAATGCCAAATTCCACAAAGAGAATGAATTTCTTACAGAACGCTTATTGGCAGTGGAAGAAGAAACAAAGATGCTGAAGGAAGCGTTGGCGAAGCGTAACAGCGAACTGCAGGCTTCCAGGAATCTATGTGCGAAGACAACAAGCAGGCTTCTAAGTTTAGAAGCACAACGTCAGAACACCAATCAACCAAAGAATTCCCCAAGATCCGTTGTTCAGGTTCCTGTGGAATGTTACTCGAGCCAGAATGCTAGCAATCCACCTAGCTTGACCTCTCTTTCTGAAGATGGAAATGATGATGACGAAGGCCGTGCTGACTCTTGGGCCACACCATCAGTTTCTGAGCTCTCTCAGTACAAGAAGGAATCAAATAGTCAGAGGGCAGGCAAGATTGACAACACGAATAATTTGGGGCTTATGGATGACTTCCTGGAGATGGAGAAGTTAGCTTGTTTAAATGCAAATGGTGCCACTAGCATTTCAGATTCTCCAGATAGTAAGAAATCTGTAATTGTGAAGAATGATGTTTCAGAACTTATTTCTACTGGAAAAGGTGCATCTGAAGAGAAATGTGAGTTGGATGCATTGGTGAGTCATGCATCTCCTAAACTTGATATGCCAGCAGGGGATTCTGGATCTGATGCTCACCAGCCACCTTTAATCAAGCTCCAATCAAAAATCTGTGTGTTACTTGATTCTGTGTCCAAAGATGCTGATATAGGGAAAATCCTAGAGGATGTTAAGCATGTTGTGCAAGATGCATGTGATGCTCTGCATCAGAACTGTGGAAATTGTGTTTCTGATGAAATACATTCTGATGCTGCATGCAATGGGCAGATTTGCCCGGAAGATATTGGCTTAATAGGAGACAAGGAGATCATGCTGTCCCAATATTGTGGGACTGAAATCATGCACAGTGTCAGCCAAGAGTTGTCCACTGCCATTTCTCAGATTTATGACTTTGTTCTTTCTCTAGGCAAACAAGAAATTACAGTGCATGAGACATCTTCTAATAGCAATGGTCTCAGCAAAATGATTGAGGAATTCTCAGTCATTTTTAACAAAGTTTTGTGTGGCAACACAAGTTTGGTGGATTTTGTTATTGACCTTTCACATGTATTAGCTAAAGCTGGTGAGCTCCGATTTAATGTCCTGGGCTATAAAGGCAGTGAAGGAGACATGAGCAGTACTGATTGCATAGATAAGGTTGCATTACCTGAGAACAAGGTTGTTCATAAGGATTCATCAGGAGAAGGATATCAAAATAGTAATGTACACGTATCTAGTCCTACATCTAATCCCGAGGTGCCTGATGATGGTAACTTGATATTAGAATATGGTTCAAGTGCCATGTCATGCAAAATATCATTGCAGGAGTTTGAAGAAATGAAATCAGAAAAAGAGAACATGGCCATGGATCTGGGTAGGCGCACTGAAGACCTGGAAATAACCAAGTCTCAGTTACAAGAAACTGAGCAGTTGCTGGCTGAAATTAAATCTCAATTAGTTTCTGCACAAAAGTCGAATAGCTTGGCTGAGACACAGCTGAAATGTATGACAGAGTCATACAGGTCACTTGAAACATGTGCAAATGAGCTAGAAACAGAGGTGAACCTTCTGCAAGCGAAAGTAAAATCTTTGGAGAATGAGCTTCAGGATGAAAAGAGGAGCCATCAGGATGCCTTGACCAGATGCAAAGAACTGCAAGAGCAGTTGCAAATGTGAGCTTTGCAGTTCATCTATACCTAATTTCTAATCATTCATAAATAGTGTCTAAACTGTCATATTAACAGTGCCTCAAGACAATCCATTATTTGACCTAGGTTTTCTGTGCTTTGTGGATTGAAGTGCTAATTCCTGGTTTGTCCCAGGCAATAGAGCTATTGCAGAGCAAGGCAATGCTACTTTCGGATGTTTTGTTTATAGGATCTATATTTGCTTATGTAGGAAATAAATTTATCCAAAGGAATAATTGTATACATACATGTGAGTTGGATGTTTTTGGGCAAGTAATGGTTGCTGATGGCATTACGTACCCATCCTGATGGTTTCCTGGTTAGGTAAGTTATGATCTCATTGTACTGATCACTTGCAAACTGAGATCAGATTGTTCTGAGCACATCCATGCATTGGTAAAAGTACGCTTAGTTTCTTTAAGGAGCAAGTGTCTTTTTATTTTTGTTTGTTTGCCCGGATGGAAAAGGAGCAGATATTAAACTTCAGCTATTGATTCCTATTCTTTTAATTAACAGATTCATATGCAGTTTTTACTAGAGCAATTTCTTAATCTAATCCAGTTTTAATTCTAAAATGTGTGTTTCTGTTATTGATAGGAATGAGAGCTGTTTGCATTGTTCCTTAGTGGCCGATATTGCCCCTAAGAACAAACAGGTCAGACATGTTTTCTTTTCCTTTTTGCAATCAGCTTTAGTTAGAAATATTCACCTATTAAAATAACAGATTCATGTATTTGACAAAGTTGCCTATGCTAAGATGAAGATTTGTGTGTCAAAATCAGTCTCTGGTAGCACTTCTATGACAATAGTTTGTTTGTCTTTCAAACTCCATGTTGCAGGAAAATTAGTTTTCTTCAATTTTTACAGTTTTTGACATTATGTGAGTAATGTCAAGGAGTCATCTTCAAAATTTCCTTGACCTTTTCCTCTCATTCCTCTCACTGTCTCTCTTTCTATGGCTAGTTGGCTGATGTAGTCAAGGGAACCCAGGAAAAGTTTCAGAAGGAACCTAAAATAAATGAGTTATAGACTCAATTGTGTTGTGTACTTAACAATGAAATTTGTTGCTTGTTCCCCAATCGCTGCTGTTCTTTCTTCTGCACACGATTGCTGTGAAATCTAAAGGTAGAAAGTTGTGTCAAGCAGGAGAAAGAATTAGCAGCTGCAGCAGAAAAGTTGGCAGAATGCCAAGAGACCATATTTCTTCTCGGAAAGCAGTTGAAAGCTTTAGGTCCTCAAACTGATTTCATGGGATCTCCTCAGAATGATAGGAGTCCAAAAGGTGAAGTATCTGCGGAGGATGAACCTACTACTACTACTACCACTGGGATGAACCTGCAAGACCTTGATCAGACGGATAGGGACACTGTTGGTTCTGCTAACATGCAAAAAATAGGTGGTGAGTCTCCAACAGATCCATGCCACTATCCTTGCAGTCCTGATACAGGCACTAGCCTCAGTAGGTCACCCAGCAGTTCAAAGCATCCAAAGCACAGGCCTACAAAATCAACTTCTTCATCTTCCTCTTCTACCACGACACCAGAGAAGCATCCAAGAGGATTTAGCAGGTTCTTTTCCTCGAAAGGGAAGAATGGTTATTAGGCTTGCAGCTCGTGAGCATAAAAATCCTTTTCAAAGAAAATGTCCGTATGGTAAATAAGCTCAAGGCACAAACTTTTGGGGGTGGAGGCAGGAATTGCATGCAATGCAAATGGTTTCAGAATGGAGTAGTCGGACGTTACCTCCATGAGTTTGCATTGATTTCATACTATGGAATGCTGCCTTGAACGGCTGGGTATGCTTTTGTAACTAATGACCGTACATGGTTACCTTATCTGTTAGTTTTCTTTTTATGTATGCCTTCTGTAATTTTCCTCGATGGAACATATAACAGAATTTCTGCAATGCTGCAACCCCTTACTGCATAAGACTTTATGTGGCATCTTAATCGGATTGTAGTTCGACCTGTTGGCACAAAGAAAGGTTGGTTTTCGCGGAGAAAAATGAAAGTGAGTATCGAGTACCTTGGCATTCTTGTCAAATTTTGGATTGCCAAACTAACGAATATTTTGAAGACTTTAAGGTCGCTGCATTTCTGTGGGTCGCGAGGAGGTGGGTCGTTCGTTTTTAAACTTCAAAGCGGCCCTGTTGGTGTGTCTCTTAAAAAAGATTTTTATCAAAAAGAACTATGAACTCACTTTCATTGAATTTTCCTCCCCTCCTTAACTTTCCCTCCTCCCAAACACAATGAAGGGAGCGGGAGAATGACCGTAGACTCAACTAAGAGATAAAGGAGATGGGAATTAGCTCCTCAGAACATATTTCAGCAGTCCATTTTAAAGCCAGATGGGTCCAGAGGTCATATAATTTAGGCCAATAGACAAGTAGGGCTTCGGGTCCGGTCAGTACGGTATCTCATGGGATCAGTGGTCATAGACCACATCCGTCAACATGCACTTGAGAAGCACTGGCCCTAAACCATGACAAAGGTTGATGATAGTAAGGAAATGTCTCGCTCCCATTCCCGGGCATCGTAAATAATTAAATTGAATGAAATTAAAAAAAAAAAAAAAAAAACCCTGTAAGGTGGCCATTGGTCATGATCGCTCAAAGAAATCAGACAAGTGGGTTCCGGTCTGCAATGAGAACCATCAACTTGTCGCCGCAACTTGAGCCTTTTAAATTTGACGTTCAATCGACTGGATGAAGTTTAAAAGACTTTCCAGTGGCGGGGGTTGACGGGTATTGATCATTACCAAATCTCCATTTGGTCCCAAAACTTACTAAAATTTCACATGTCAGTTCTAAAAACTTCAATCAGTCCCCTCGGAACTTTTGAAGTCTCACATTTCCTCTAGATCTTCTATTAAAATTTTAGTTTCATATTTATTTTGAAGTCCGCATATTTTCCCTCAAAACGTGCATTTTGGCCACCCAAAATTTTTAAAAATTTCCAAATCATAATTAAGAGGAAAATAATAAATTTTGGTATGGATATACAAACATCCATAATTTATGGCAATGCTAATTATTAGGTAAGTTCAAAAATGTTTATTGTATATTATATTTTAACACGTTCTCTCACACAAAAGCATATGAACTAAATATAGATTTATTACATTTGTAAAAATTTACAATTAATATTTGAATATAATATCATTTATCATAAAATTCTAATATTATGTTAAAAAATTATTTTGCTTAATGATTTAAATTATTATATAAAATTGAGAATATAGATTATATATTATATATTTTAACATTGAGAATTGAGAAACGTCAATTTTGCTAACCAGCACGAAGCATTAAATTGTGCAAAAAATTTTTACAATTAAAATTATCTGTTCGTAGACCTACTAGTATTGGAATCTTGCTTCTAAAGACCAATACTTTCTTTGTCTGATTCAGGCATTGGTCAGGTTCATGACTTACTTTTCCTCAAATAAATTTTTAACTCATGGATTTATACATACATACATACATACATACATACATATATATATATCATTTGTAGTGCTCTATTTTCTACTAAATATCAGTACTAGAATATAAAATTTATAAGCCTTGTAGTGTTATTTTGTACAATTAGATTTCTTCCTTTTTTTTTTTTTTTTTTTTTTAGGGTCTTCCAATACGACCTCTAAATGTGGCTTCCTGAAGCAAAATCTCTAGGTCGGCCCGCTGGATTCATGGATAAATCTATCAAAATGAAAAAATATATACATATATTTTTGATGTTTTGAATGCAGTAAATATGTTATATGATTTCTACGCAACTTATTTGTGTGTAGATTTTTTATTTTTTTTTTCCTTTTTGTGCGTGCAAGTTATGAGTACCCATCGTTTTGCCCAGTGCCTAGCTTATAAATGGTGATGCCATAACTGGACACGACCAACCGTAAACTACCATGACACGTTATGCAATAGAGTTATTTTCCTCTTTACACAAAAGCACGAGGATTCTTTGTTCAAGAATAAAGAAAACAAAGACAATAGGACAAGGAGTCAATACGGCCATGTGCACTTGCAGGGACTATGCTGTAAAAACTTGGGGACTTGAATGAACATCTGATGAAAGCATGCAAATGCAGTTGTGATGAGAACCTAAATCAGTAGTCATTACATGCAACCAAATGGCTAATTGGAGACACTTCACAGTAATTGAAAAAAAAAAAAAAAGAGTTAAGAATTTTAACTATAGATTAAAAAAAAAAAATTAAAACAATTTTTTTTTTTTTTTTTTTTTTTGCGTGGGAGAAGCCTCAAAGTCAGATGAAGTTTTTTTTTTTTTGTTTTTTTTTATTGGGTCATTACCGATGAAGTTCTTAGTTTCTTGCGAAGTATAACTTTCACTGAATAATATTTCCCTCGCCAAAAATGAAAATGACAGAGAAAATGGAACGAGTTTCCTTTTCGCAAGGGAACAAAGAGGCATGAAACTGAAAAGAAAATCTGTTATGACATAATCAGATCCTTTAATTGCTTTAGGACCACAGAAATTTTTTTAAATAAATTTTTTAAAAAAAGAAAAAGAAAAATATGTTTAGTTGCGAGGCCGTTCAGCGCGTTCGTTGTTCACTTGAAATTGTTTTAACGGCGATAGCAAAGATGAACAAAACCCTCAAATCATGTAAAAACTTATCTATGCAATGATCGCTCAAGGAAAAGAGAGATGAACTCTTAAAGCGAATAAGGGGAAGCAAACCCCAGATCCATGCACACGACTTCTCCCGCAGGGTATCATCATCAGTGGCGGCAAACTCCACACCACACAACACCACTGTGAGGAAGAATTTCCCACTGTTTCAAAATTTACAAAACTTAGATTTTTTCTTTTCTTTTTTTTCCTGTTATGGGCTCTCTTGGATTAGGGCCACTATAACAGAAAAAAAGACCCAAAAATAACGAGAGATGATTAATGCCTAGAGAAGCAAGAAAGCAGATTCACCTACGGCAATCAGTTTTTGTCCAAACAGATCAGCCTAATGACCATCATTAGGCCAGACAATGACCAAGTCATTTTCTCTGCTCATCTTAACATGGATGTTAGAGACCGGAAAACCTCCTCTTCACAAGGAATGGTGAGACCCATATCGTGATCAAAACCAAACTCCTCTGCCGCTTGTTGAAGCAAGCTTTGGAACTCGGGTCTAGACAAGAAAGAAATTGGCACAATGTATCTGCTTCTGTTTTCACCAACATACACTGCAAAGTGACCTTTTGGCACATCCAAAGGAAGGCCTTCCTGGTCATAATCGTGTTTTTTCCCTAAGCTTGAGCACCTCTTGAGAATCTGCTTGATAACCGCCGTTTGGGACAATTTGTTAGATTTTCTGATAGCCATTTTTTTTTTTTGGGATGGTGTGGGGGAGGGGGGGGGGGAGGGGGGAGGGAGGAAAAGGGCTTGAAAAGGTAAAGGAACTAGCTTTGGCCTTTGGTTTTGAGTTTGTGTTCGAGGGGAAAGCAAGAGAAAGCTAAACGGACGGAGTTGTGAAAAGGGTGAGCGGGTTGTGGGGATATTTATGGCCAGACGTACTTAGAGGTAGAGAGAGAAAGGCAGGCTCATGTCGGGCTGTGGGGACAATGACCAGACCACGGGTGTTTTGGGAGCATGTGTGAGCTATATAGTACATGGTGGGACTGGCTGCCGTGCGCCCTTTGGCTTCACCCCCCATTGTTGCCCTTCTTCCCATGGACATCATGGCCTCTCTTTCTCTCTCCACAGTGATTTGGCTTTCAAGTCAGTGTTGGTTTCTATTGAAAATTAACTCCAAGTCATAATAAGAAGCATCTCCCCAATTTCCCATGCATGTTTCCACTTTCTATATTTACTATGAAGTCCTTTCTGCTGTGTCATTTCTTGCCTTGCAGAAAAATAGAAACGGTAAAAACATTCCTGCACTGGTTGTACCAATTAATCCGCTCGTCAATGCCCAAGATAACTTTTCAATAATCAAGCCTCACTTCCTTGATGCGAGCCTATCAATTTGAATTCTCTCTCGTCTTTTAAATTTTTTATTTTTTTTCAATGTTACAGATTTCTCTTTCCCCCCCCCCCCCCGCCCCCAGGCTTTTGTGTTCGTTTGACGTATTTTTCCCGTTCCAACTTTGAAATTCTCGCACGGAGCACTTTCCTTTTACTTTTTATTGGTTCTCAACAGTAAGATAGGAAAGTTTCCAACGTTGGGGCATCGAGTTTGTGGAAACGTCAATGCAAAATTAATATTTTTAGGCTGCTTGCGAGACGTTGTTGAGGTAATCGAGTAGACAAGTCGATCACGGGGGGCTGGGGGGAACCATCTAATGTTTACTTTGGGAAGATACTTTGAAGAGAATTAATTCCGTGAACGACCGGAGCATTAAATTTGCAGGAAAAAAAGGAATAAAAATTTGAACTTCCAATGTGAACGCATTAGCGTTCTTTCCCCATTTTATCTATCTTATATGGTTCCTTTTTCAAAGATCAATAGTGTGAGTGTACTGAATTTGTACCGCCGCTTGCTGCATTGCCATTGGTTTCGTCCACCTTAATAGTTGAGTTCGTGGTTCGGTGGATCAAAGTGACAGACAGAGAGAAGTAATGATTTTTCCGCAGGTGAAGCCTTTCTCGCTGCTTGCTCCAATCTTGTAGTATTTTTCCCACTCACCAAATAGCCAAGAAACAATTTACATCTTATATAGTTTAAAAAGTAACCAAAAAAAAAAAAAAACCAACAAGTATTTGCTAACAACTAACATCTTTCATTAAAAAGGATTCTATTCAATTACAAAAATGTCATTATAAATGTCTAAAATAAAGTAAATTATCTTTAATTTATAAAAAGATAGATTAGATAGATTTAATCTCTGGAAGAGGTAATAAATTCATTCTTACATTTACTTGTTATCTTTTTATTAGAAAATGAGATTGTTGAAATATGTTTTATTTCAAGCGACTGAAAGGAGAAAGAGGGATGACAAAGGGAGAAAATCTAGGGTGGATAAAAAGGGTATATTAATCATTTTACCATTTATGCTACTCTAACCAATGGCAGTTAGTCAAGTTACATTTTTTTTTTCTTACATTTTAAAATATAGAATAAAAAACATTAGATGATGCAAACTACAATATGCAAAACGTAAATTTCCCAATTTTGAAATTAACTTTGAGCGATGTGGCTCTTTCTGGGTTGGTTTGCTTCTATTGCTTTTGGCATGTGCTCTGTCCTTTGTAGTATTTCAGTTTTATTTTCACGTTAGCAACACTCAACCGCTGTTTGGGTGCTTAAGCCGCCCCCCCCATTACGCGGAGACTGGCATCGCGAAGTTGTTTTTCGCATAAAAATTTTCCACATGTAAATCTTCAAATCCTGTACTTCACCTATATAGAAAAGGTAATTTGCCGCTTTACAGGAAGTTTTAAAGCACGAGGTTCGGCTAATTTGGCTGATGAAGTTATTAGGAAGGAATGCAAGAGAAATAAATAGCACAGTTTTTTGGTTGACAAGCACTAGACAATGGCCCCCCAAGACCGAAGCTACTACGCCAATAGGCCACAGGCACAGCCGCTCATTCTCGCCTTAGTCCAGAGAGTACACATAGTGGTGCAAAAGAATCCATCACATATTCTGGAGAAGGAGCTCAGACATGACATTGGTCAACAACATCAGAATGTATAGTGAAGTTTTAAGGCAGGCCATTCTTTTCCCAAATGCAGTACTGTAATTGGGTGTACGATATCGCGATCGTTGACTCTCTTGACAAAAAGCAGAATGAGCTTTACTTTTTCTGCTGCATATCTAACACTAATGTCAATAGGATTAGCGAGAATAGGACTCAAAGTAGCACGAGAAGGCTGAGTTTGAAACATGAGACGGGAGGTTAGTCAAATCAACTCAGCAATAAAAGTAGCACAACTGTTACGGTAGGTGAGACCCTAATTAATGGGCAAACGGATCCAAGCAGTGTCTTAATGAAACTACAATAATGATCAACCTAGTCTTTTGCGTAACGTGTTGCATCGTAGTGGTGCATGGAGGACAACAGATTTAGCGAGAAGACGGTCAAAAAGTTGTATATTTCCGAGAGTTCCATTCCCTCCCCTATGCACAATTTATTGCCACTAGCATAAAAAAGAGTGCCTTTGCATGTGGTCCTCCCATCCCATCCCATCCCACCCCACCCCACCTCCCGGCCGCCCGTTAGCTAGTAACCGGTCAGCAAGGTAGAAAGCGGCCTGTACAGTCATGATCAGAAAATAAATGAGAGCCACTGAGCATCTCTTCTAGCCGAGCTACGAATAATGATGCGCAGAATTGCTAGTGTCCCCCATGTTCTAAGGCTCAGATCAATCCTTGTCCTTAAAGTTGGTCCTCCATTCAATGCACAATATACGGCCACGTCCGGCCTGTCCTCTTTCTCCTCCCCTCCGTTATACATCGATTTTTATTGTCCTATCGTAAAGCACAATAAATGAATGTTTTTACTGAAAACACATGCACAGGCACAGGTCGGTGTGGTTAATGTCTGCAAAATGAGCGAATCTGTTCGGTTCTAAAACTTCATAGGATGAAAGCCCTTATTTAGCCAAGATTATTGAGGTATAAAATCACATGCAGTAAACAAAAATAAATAAATAAATAAATAAATAAAGATTTCGCGTAATTCATAATATTTAAACAAAATTTATTGTATCATATGTTCAATCGAGTTTAAAATGTAGAAGGTATGTTAAAAAGTGTAAAATCTCATATCATAAAAGAATAATAAAGTTGTATGATTTATAATATTTATAACTTTTTTTTTTTTACTTATAAACTCAAACTTTTAAATAGATGTAAGATTTTAAGGAATTATAAGAATTACATGTGTCTTCCACTAATGCTAGAAAAGCACGTTTCAATGCAAGTGTGGGAGAAATTAATTATAAAGTATTGTTTTTAGATTTAAAATATTTTAATTCTAAATTAGGATTTAGTAAATTGATATTTACATTAAGACTCACTTTTTAATATTAATCCAAAATGGCAAAGCATAGAGAGTATGTTAGGCGGGAGGAGTCACCTTTTTTCTTTTTTCTTTTTCCTTTTTATTTTCAAGAACCCCAATTTCAGAACTTAAAACTTGGAAAGTTCGCCAAAACACCTTCGACGGTTAATCTAACACTTGAAGGCGACTGGGCAACGGGGAGCCCCACCAGTCTTCAAAAGGATGCTGCCCATTTTCTCAGATTCCTTGCATTAGATAGTCCGGCGAATGGAAGCCTAAAGTAGAGAAAATGTGGAAGTGCGTACAATATAAACCCACCGAAAGTCAGTGAAAAAGAAACAAATTATCCAAGCAATTTCTAGGGCAGAAAATGATTTGCCCTTGGCCTAATAGGCAGATGCCACGTTGCTTCCACTATATGTACACCTTTTCAGGTCAACACATCAATAGCTTTTTAAGGTGTCTGCCCAAAACTGAATCATTAAACCTATTCTCTTATCCATTCTTTCAAGTTTTGCCCATTGATTAGGTTGTGTCCGTCACAGTTCATCAAGAATTAAATTGTGCCATTACCGTTCCTTGGTCTATGGCTATCCACATCAATGCATGTCTTCAAGAAGAATCCCCACTTTAAGCTTTCCTAAACAAATTATTGATGAGATGGGTCGAATGGATCCATCGATTGAGAAAACTCAATGGACAAAACCAAACGTGTTTAGGGGTACATGAATGATGGACGCCGACTGCTCAAAACTTCAATTAATTGCCCTAATCTACGATTTAGCCCGCCGATGCAAGCAGTGGCCTGGCCAGAAAACAACAGATCGTACGGTTCAATCTATGAGTTTTGTAACCACACGAGTCGATAGATATAGAGGTAACGGTCCAACATTTAATCTTAAAATTCTTTTAATATAGGGGTGGGAAACGAGATGGACCCACGACAGCTCAGGCAATGGAATCAGCAACGCCTCCAGGACCTTACGGATGTACCACAAGTGAAGCAACGGGCACAACTGCACAGAAATGCTAGTGGACATAAAACAAGCAGAAATTAATGCTAAAAATTCATTTGGTCTGCAGACTATAACCGCACTGCCGTGTGAGGGTTTTTATTTGTGTTGAATGTCAATCGAGAGAAGGGAACAACATTCCATTAAGGGGGGGGGGGTCCAGGGCAGGGTGGCTGAATGGTTAGCATCAGGTCACAAGAAACCAAACTATAGGCGTTTTGCATCGCCGTGATTGAAGTGGTCTGACCACTGCCAATTAGAATTTGGAGTTCAGAGTTGAAAAAAGGCAAAAATCCAAGCGATGATTGTAATTGAAACTTTAGAGTGCACGTTAAATAGTTTCATGTAGAGTTGAATATACAAAAGAGGGATAAGATACTAATTGGCTTAAATGGGATTTCAAATTTCGCATCTTAGACCAGGAGAAAATTGAGTATCACTAATCGTAAGTATTTTATTCTAGAGAATCTTAATCGTTATGAGGTGCGAGGGAGTAGAAAATGATCCGCTTCTGCCACTGTTAATGGCCGCTGTAACCAATAAGCTTTCAAGGACTGATTCCCACGATAAGATCTTGCAACAGGCTTCCATTTTTACAAAGCCGCGGCAGCAGGCATCCGGAGAGATGGCATCAAATGGGTTGAGTTGGAGGAGTCGGGCCAGACGTGTTCAGGTGGATTTGATTTTGGATTGGGTCATTTTCAGACCATTTACATCCGGGTTTTTTTTTTTTTTTTTTTTATTTTTCTTCGTTTGGGTTCAAGTTGATCCGTGGATCTATAAATTACTATTTAAAAATCAAATTTTCATTTTTGATTACTTTTTATCATATATTAGAATTGGTAAAGTTATTATCATTATTTTTATTCATTAATTTATATTAAAACATGTAATTTTTAAATTTTTTATATATATAATTCTTTTTTTAATTTATTAAGAGATTTATAGATTTATATAACATATATATCTATGTCTTGCACAAAGAATAATTGATCAAATTCTTAGGTATTCTTATAGAGAAACACTTATGATATTCCAACTCATTTCTCATCGAACATGAGTAGCTTTACCAATTTGTCCCTTTTTAAAGATTAGAACTTAAAATGTCAAAATTAAAAATTTAAAATTTTGACTATTTGGTGCCTTTTGAAAAACTCATCTTTTATTTTATCATTCATATTCAACAATCAAGTTGTTAATTTTATAAAAAGAAATTACTAATCTTTTAATTTATCATATAGTAGAATAGGTGAAAAATACATCATTATTTATTATATATTTTTATATATTAATTTATATCACAAACATATAAATATATTGCATGTATTATATATATTTATGTTATTTATAATATATGTATAAAAATATATATGTATATATGTATTTATATATAAATACACACACACATAATATTTATATATG
>JAHLGO010021109.1:2606055-2661163 GCA_020615895.1 Ceriops decandra
CTTCATTATTATTCTACTATTTAGTAGGCTTTCTTAATTCTAAGAATATTGATAAATTTATTTATTTTAAATGTTCTTAAATTAAGCAAAATAACAATCATAATTAAAAATTTAAATTTACTCTATCACTTAATTTTATTTTTTTTATCGCAAACTTAAATTTTTTAAAAAATTTAAATTAACAAAAGTACTAATCATGACCAATAATAACAAAATTAGTTTTAGTTTTACTTAATTTCTTTTTCTCAAATTTAAATAAAATAAACAAATTAATTATTAATAAAAATTTATCTTGAATTTTTTATTTTAACACTCCAAATTGGAGAATCTATGCAATGCATGAGCTTAAATATAGTGTATATTAATATTATCGAAACTAAGAGAAAATTAGTAATTTTGTGCAATTCTTTTAAGCCAAAAAGGCATGAGTGACAATGTTTACTTAATTTTAAAAGTTTCTTAATATACTCTTATAATTTGTAATATTTGACATTAACTTAATAGTTAATTTATAGTCTTTTTTAGTATTTAGTAGAATGAGAATTTCAATGTTTATTTAGTCTTCTTTTCATAATATAAAATTAATATTTTTGACATGATAATTATTATTTTTCTTTCTCTTAGTAAAATTAATTAATTTAATTTCATATATTAATTTTCTATATTTAAACAATTTTTCTTTGAGATTAGTATGTGTAATTAATTATAATAATATTATTTATTAAAATTTTGATTATAAATTTTTTTATGATTGAGATGTAACAATAAAATTTACTTCATTATCAATTTTAATTTCATTAAATCCTTTTAGTATAAGTTTAACCTTAAAAATTTCTATATCAACTAGGATAAAGGTTCTCTTTAATTCATTTTTCTTAAAAAGAAAAAAAAAATATTCCCAATTTTTTTTATTTTTTTAAAGTGAAAAAAATATTTTAAGTCCTTATTATTTTCCATCTTTTTTCTTACAAAATTTTAAAAAGTACTCATAATTTAAGTCATAATTATTGTTTTACTATTTATTGGATTTTCCTTAAATCTAAGAGTATTAATAGAATTGATTTTTTACACTTTTAAATTAAATGAAATAATAATTTTAAAATTTAAATTTAGATAATTATTCAATTTTAATTTTATTTAAACATTTCAACTCAAATATAAAATTAAAAATTTCTTAAATTAGCTAAAAGAAAAGCTAGTAAGTTAACTCGACTTATGCTTTGCTTGTTGCGTTTATCTATATTTATTTGGTTTGTTTGTTAAACCTCGTAAATTCAAAGGTCTATGGGGCCGAGCCGACAGGTCATAATGTTAGTCGGCTTTTGGCACTGCCACCCTGTGTTGACCGTTTTGAGATTGCAACTGGAAATTCTGGATTCCCAAACACAAAATGCCCACATTCGGGTGGCGGCTATGCTTTTTGATTCATTCATTCTCCTATGCAATTTTTTGAACCTTTGCTAAGAAAAAGATGTGCAAATACTTCACATTTTAGTATTTTAGTCGAGACTCAAGCATGAGTCTATTTTTTGAGGCGTCGGCTCTTGGTTTTTTCCTTTGGAATTTCAACGTAGACGTCAAAAGATACAATAGCATATGGGTAAACACGCAATAACACGTATTGATACCACACGACATAATAAAGGAAATATCAAATTTAAAAATAACAAATAAAATAATATATTAATTATTAAATAAATCATGCATCTCCTTTTTACCTTTTATTATATTGTTATATAATCAAGATTTAAATTGTTTGTATTGAATGGATGACTAAGAGAATAGAATTAATATCTAGAAATATCCGAGATGCATAAGACTTGACATATTCAATAGAGTCCGTTTGTTATGCAAGTTTTTGGAGTCCCTATATTAGTCTCATATACAAGGTAAAAGAGAATTATAAGATACATAAAACGCACATATGGTCATGTTTTACTTTATTTTTATCTGAAAATTATGCTTTTTTAGGTTATTCTAATAGTGATTAGGGTGTATGTGCATATAACTCTAGAATTGCTTTTGGTTATTGTTTCAAACTTTAGAACTACTTTTGCTCCTTTTCATCCAAGAAATAGTTTGTTGCACTTGTTACTTGTAAAGTATGTAGTCATAGTTTTCAGTGTTACCAAACACTTTAATTGCATAATTTGATGAGTGAAATTTATATTCCAATTAAAGGTATTACAATGTTTTTTATTGATAATCAACTTGTGTACATTAATAATCATTGTTATTTTTTAAGTGATCAAACTAATAAGAGGGAAAATGAGTTGGTATATTGTAAATTTAAAGAGTAAACGATTGATATCTTCACTAAGTCATTGAGTATGGAGTATTTGTTAAATTGAAGTAGATGCTAAGAATCATAGCATCATCAAATTAAGATTAAAAGGGATTTTGAAGTTAATTCTAATTATTAATTAGTTAATATTTAAGTAAAATTTAATTAATTAAGTCTAATTTGATATGATTACTATTATATAAAGATGTATTATTTATGTTATATGTGTGCTTATAGTTAATTGTATGTAACATTTTAATATTAATATAAAGTATTGTTTCAATATAATTTGATATAATTGTTAACAAATAAAATAAATGATGATCCCAAAACTACAAAAAAAAAAAAGATAAATTGGGTTTAACAAAAACATATGTCTAAATTATGTAATTGTGAGCAAATAAATTAATCAAACATGTTATACTTAAAAGAAATGAAAGGGTGCAATGTATATATGAGCAAAAAATAATAAAAAGAGTTTTAAGGGAAAAGAGTTAAAATGACACAATTTATAAAGATTTGTCTTTATAAAAAAGGTTACTTATAAAGGGCTTCACATGGTGTGCTATTGACACAAGAATATGGTTATAGAGTAAAGAATTGTTAAAGGCCAAGATACTCGTGGGAGTATAAAATAGAATCAATGCCTTCTATGAAAAGAATGTTAATCCTTTAAAAAGTAAAGATAAGCCATAAGAGCATTAAGGCCTTGAACTATAGATGCTAATTCAACATCCACCTAAAATAGTATAGGTTAGAAGGAATAAAATTGTAAGGAGCAATGAAGGAGATACATAATTAAGTAAAATTGGAGAGATCTTAATGAATGTTGGAACATTTTCAAAATGAAAATCATACATGACATTTAATTTATATAGTAATTATAAAAAGATGTCTTTTCATGAAAAAACACATTAAAATGGTCATGTTTATTAGTACTAAGAGACATCTTTCTTGATCAAATAAACTTTGAACTATAATATATATGGTAGTTCTCCTCTAATTAAAAGGAAAAAAATATTAAAATTATTGTTTCTCAATAGAATAATTATCATTAATACACAAACTTCTCAATGATCTAATTTTAGTTGTATAGACTATAGTCAAATGTACTTCATTTTATGTTGTAAGGGAATTTACTATAACTTGATTGTATAATTATGATGATGAATTTTATCTTAAGAAAAGTGATATTGAATATATGACTTGAAGCAATTCTTTCATTTTTGGTATAATCATATTTTGGGTCTAACAATCTTAAGGGATAATTAGTTCATGATTGGGATTTTGAAGAAATTGGCTTTTGACATTATAAAACTTGAAAAGAATCAATCAATTAAGTTTTAAATTGATTAAATTATGTCTTTCTTTTAATTGTGTGGAAATAAAAAGTTTTAAGATATGTGATATTAATATTTGAGCACCTAATTATTCATACATAAATATAATCATATTTTATATATATTATGAGATAACAAATATTGTAGTTCAAATTTCATTTGTTGCTCATATTTTTGGGATGCCATTAAAATTGGATTAAGCCTATGGAATAAAAACATTTAAGGGGAAAAAAAAGGCCCTTTAAGGAATTATAAAATTTTATCCTTTATGATTTACAAGAAGGAGATTTTATGTTTTGAAATTGTAAAATTGAGGGATTTTACAATTTTGTAAGAAATTGATAAATTTGAGAAAGAGATAGGTTTTATGTCTTTTTTTGAGTGCTAAAGCAACAATTAAGTAAAATAAAAAGGGCTTTAGTTTGTTAAAAAAAAAATTGTGCAAAGTGCCTTTGCATTTTTTATGCACAAGGAAAATATCTACTTATATGATTCAAAAAAAAAAAAAAACAAAAACATATTGCATTGTTAAGGAAATGTTGTAGGAATTCTAAATTCCTTTTATAAGGATGGTGACCCCATGCTAAAGAATTTTCCTTAACCATAATTAATAAAGAGTTATAAGTCATGCCTCTTCAATTAAATAAGTGTTATAATGGGCCAACTATTAGGCCTAATTAAGTTGATTATTACATGTAATGTTTTGTTACAAGAAAAGAAAAAGGAAAAAATAAAGGAAAAAGGCATAAATGACAATAATGGGTTTTAAACCTAGAAGCATTATATATTGCATAAAAAAGAAAACTTTGACAATCGGTTGAACCATTATATTGAATTATCAAAAGTCCTTTAACTTTAAAGAAGTGTTACAAAAGAATTATTATCTTTGTATAAAGAAACAACAATTAAGAGAAATTCTTAAAAAATATTAAAGCCACAAATAAGGAATTATTAATTTTAGCCAAAAATATAAAGCCTTATGAGTTAAGGAATTTAGATTCCTTTTCATTAGAATGCTATGGTTATTGTAATTAAAAAAATGCAAAGGTTTTGACCTATAGGTCAAGAACTTAGGGAAGGGAGACCTTTAAAAGGCATAATAATTGCTTAAGCCATCAAGACATTTATGTTTTGCATAAATAATATACGTGTAACTTTTGTTTTATATAACCTTTAGTTCTTTTGTAGCATTGTTATTACTTGTATTGCAAGTATGAGTAATAGAAAGATTATGGTCAAAAGAAGTTAGATGAAGGCCCTAAATGCAATTGTCCATACCATAACCTTAAAGGCAATAAGAATTGGAAATTCTAAGTTAAAAGAGCCATTAGATATAAAGATAAAAGGAAATAATTAAGACACTAAAAATCATAGTTGTTAAGTCTTAAATTCATTTGGAGGATTCAAGCAGTGCATCATATAAGGCATTATACCCCTATAGTAACAAATGCTAGCACTTATACCTGATATAATTTTTGATAAAAATTTATTGAAACAAGTTTGTAGTTTATAAAGTCATTCTTATTTGTTTACAAAAGCAACCTTAAGTTATTTAATAATTCCTTAAGACTAATCTTATGTTTTTATTTTAAAAGAAAAAAGGAATCATCCTAATAAAGTGGAACACCTTTAAGGAAACAAAATTCTTTGTTCAATGGAGCCTATCTTTGGAATTATTGAAATTGACAATTCATAATTCAAGTTAAAACAAAAGTTTATATTCGGTGGGTTTAGAATTCATGGAAAAGTCATGGAATCACTAGACTAGTATGTAATTCTTAAAATATAAAATGTTGTGACTTTTGAGTTTCAAATTTATGACACATAAAAGCTTAAAAGGCATATCTAACTGTTAGACCATGAATGGTCTAATGGATAGAAATTGCATATATAATTAATAGTGGAAATAAAAGTCTTGATTATGACCTCTCAAATGAAAGAGAGACATGTAAATTGTTAGGATAAAGGTACTTTATTATATACATGACCTTTATATACATTTGGATCATTAAAATTAAAAGAGTTAACAAGAGTTTTGGTAAATAGGACATTAAAAGGATAAGTATCAAGCTTTTACATTCAAATCATTGATGATGGAACTTTAACTCAACTTTTAATATAATGTCAAATCTTGAATTCAATTAGTAAAAGTATACGTTAGTGTAAAATGCTAAAATTATTTTTTATTTCCATCTTAAGGTTATATAGTTTTTGGTTCTTGTAGTTAAATTAGGAGGTTGAGTTTTTAAAATTCTTAACAAACTTAAAAGTGTACTTTATAAATGTAGAATGTTTAGGTTGTTTTAATAAGTTTTAACTTAACTTTAAAATATTTATGAAAAAAATATGGATAAAATAACCTTTAATATGTTAATTAATTAAAAAGATAAGTATACTATTTTGTAATTATTTGTGTGACTTAATTTTACAACTTATTAATAATAATGTTGTACATAATGACCATATTATTTAGACTTATTGTAATATACTTTTTACTATGTAAATGTTTAATCTATAAGACATATTTACTTATCTATTTGATTTTTAAAATTATAGAAGATCCAAAATATTTTTAAAATGAAAATTAAACATGTTGCTTAATTTATTTGGTGATTATAGAAAGAGGTACATTTATAAAAGACATATTTAAAAGGTTATATTTATTGATATTAAGGGATATCTTTCTTCGCCAAATAATCCTTGAATTATTATATATATGTTAGTCCTCTTTTAAACAAAAGGAGGGAAGATATAAAAAACTGTTGTTTCCTAGTTAAATAATTATGGATAATGGAAAAATTTCTCGAGGACTTGATTTCAATTATGCAAATTATAGTTAAGTATATTTTATATTATCTTGTTAAGGAATTTTTTATAACTTGATTACACAATTATAAGGGTGAATTTTGCTTTAAGAAGAATGAAATTAGACTTATAATTTTGAAGTTCCCAACTTCACCCTATGATTTACTAGTCTGTGATATTGAGGGGGGGTGAATCAGTATCACACTCCTTAAAAACACACTCTGATAATTTAAGCTAAAGTATTATACTTTTTTAATACTTTCGCTCTTGTTAATACACAGGTATGTGAACAACTTCAACTTCTTCTCAAAAGTGAAATCTTTCTCAGATTCAACTAAGGTAGATTTATTGTTATCTACTAATCACAATAGTTCCCAAAGTAACCATTCAGACACCTTGCTTATTAGATAGATTATATGTTCTTGATTAGGTCTTCTTTAGGTTATGGGTTCGATGATACTTTAGCTATGTTCACAACTCAATTCAAAACACAGAATATAAATCAAAGTAAGGGCACAAGAGATTTACGTGATTCCGTCAATGTTACATACGTCCAAGGTGGTAGGGACTCTTCCTCTACCGAGACAATTTACTATGCTTGAGAATACTGGTATGGTACTCCCGATATTCACAATGTAGTTACAATGGATGTCTTAATCTTTTGTTCCTTTCACTATTATAAATACAAAGCAAGTACAATACGAAGAGTATTACTTACTGTGTTTACCCTTCTTCTAGCTTATCTTGCTTTTATTAAATTGAATAGACTGCTTCACTACTGCTTAGAAGTCCACAACAACACTCTCTAACCTCTCTTGAAGAAATCTAGAAATACATTGAGTTCTTTCCAATGCTTCTCCGAATTCCTTCTCTAAGTTGTTTCACACAACTCCTGCTTTCATCGTCTCATGGCTTCACAACTTTCACTTATGCTTCTGGTTTGCCGTTTCACGTCATATAGCCTGCCCCATGCTTCTAATCAGTCACACCATTGTACGTTTTGGTCTCACGCCGTTGCATGTTCTGGTCTTACGTTTCAGATCTGTACCTGCTTTGCTGTCCTCAAGCCTTACAGATACCAAATCTGCTCTTTGCGTCTGTTTCATGGTTTCATTGGTCTCCCATTTCTGGTTTTTGCCCTCACCTCACATTTCTGGTTTTCTTCTCTTATAGAGGTGGTGTATTTTTGGTTTTGTCGTTGGTGTGTCAATGGTTGTATGTTTCTCATGTGTTTTCTCTTTCTTTGTCTGACTGTGTATCCTTGTTCTACCAACCACTCTTCTTTTTTTGTATCTTACTCTATTATACCATATTTTTTCTAGTGGTGTATGTCTGGTCTGGTCTACTCTTTTGATGGTGTTCTTTTTTCGTATCTTACTCTATTATACCATATTTTTTCTAATGATGTATGTTTAGTCTGGTCTACTCTTTTGGTGGTGTCTCTTTCTCTCTCTTGGTGGTGTATGTCCCTTTTTCTGGTTTGTATCCATTTAGCTCTCTCAGTGGCATGTCTTTGCCGTTTTTCTTTCCCAATTCTCTCCAATATATTTGTTATTTTGCTCTTTCGGTCTGCTGTCCAGCCCCTTTCCTCTGTATATGGTTTTCTCTCCTTTTTCCCACCCGATTGTGTATGTTATGTATAGGGTTTTCTTATTCTCTTGCAAAGTTGTGGTTTTACTTTCTTGCCCCTCCATGTAGCTTCAAATTACTCTCTTGCCCCTCTATGTAGCTTTACTTTCTTGTCCCTCCATGTTAAATTAATTGCACACTTAAATCTAGTTGACAACAATTACAACTCATTATGCAGCAATCTCTCCTTTTGTTATTGTTGGCAACACTCACAACAAAAGTTATTATGTAGCAATTACAACTCCCTTTAAATATATACTCCCCTTTTCTTAACAACTTCCCCTATACTGTTGCTTCTCTTCCTCTTTTCTAACTAATTATAAAAAGAAAAACTTGCAAAGTAGAGATGGAGGATTCACTTGAACTTCAAGCTCAAAGAGGCATTTGCACAGATAGACTCATTTTATGCTTTTCAAACAACTCTATGGATAGAGGTTTAGTTAGAATATCTAAAATTTGATCTTTAGTGTCAACATATTTCAATTGAATTGTACCTTATTCCACTTGATCTTTGATTATGCTTGCTCCTTGAATGTTAAACCGGATTCTTGCTGAGATCATAGCACTTTGATTATCACAAAGTATACTCACTGGTAACTTCACTTCAACACCTAAATCTACCAATTGTCTTTGCATCCATATCACCTAAGTACATGTTGCACAAGTAGCTATATACTCAGCCTTAGTTGTGCTCAAAGTGATACTGTTTTGCTTTATACTTAACCATGTAACACACTTTGAACCCAAGTAGAAGCTATAATCGCTGGTTGATTTTCTATCATCTGTACTTCCTGCCTAGTTTGCATTAGTGTATGCTTGTAGTTTTATAGAATTCATGGCAGGATACCACAAACCCATTTCCAGTGTCCCTTTGAGGTATCTTAGGATTCTTTTCACTGCTAACACATGAGATTCCTTAGGATCAGCTTGGAATTTATTGGCAACGCACATAGCTTGCATAAGATCAAGCCTTGATGCTGTAAGGTACAAAAGGCTCCCTATCATCTTTTGCATATCCTTTATGCCAAACTTTTTCAGCATCTCTTTTGCATATTTTGTCTGAGAAATAAAAATATCTTCTTCACACTGTTTTATCTATAATCCAAGAAAGTAAGTCATTTCTCTAATCAATGACATCTCAAATTCCTTACTTATCTTTTATGCAAAATCTTAGCATAGCTTAGAGTTATCCCTCCAAAGATGATGTCATCTATATATACTATGGTTATCAGCTAGCCTTTCTTTGAGTTGAACACATATAGGTTATTATTAATTATTCCTTTTCTAAAGTTCAACCTTCTCAAATACGTATCCAGCCTGCTGTACCATGCTCTTGGGGCTTGTTTAAGGCCATACAAGGCTTTCTTCAGCTTGCACACGTGTGTCTCATCCTCACTGATTTGTACTCCATCAGATTGTTCAATATACATTTCTTCTTTCAAGAGCCTATTTAGAAAGGCTGATTTCACATCCATTTAATAAACTTTATACCTCTTATGTGTTCCCAAATTTAGGAACATTCTAATAGTTTCTAACCTTGCCATTGGTGTAAAAGTCTCATCAACATCTACTCCTTCTATCTGAGTGTAGCCTTTATAAACCAGCCTAACCTTGTTCCTCACCACCTTGCCATCTTTATTGTGTTTATTCCTAAACACCCATTTTGTTCCTATGACATTCTTTTTAATGGGTTTTGGGAACCAGCTCCTATGTATCATTCTTCTCAATTTGATCTAGCTCCTCATTAATAGCTTTGACCCAGGCTTTGTCTTATATAGCCTCTTCAACAGATTTAGGTTCAACTTGTGAGAGTAAAGCAGTAGCTCCCACAATTCTTCTTGTTGTTGTAACTCCTGTTGCTGGGTCACCTATGATCTGATTTCCTCGATAAGCACTGGTTTACGTTTTCTTTGTCCTTCTTTCTTGCACAATCTTAGTTGTAAGAGGATTTCTTCATCTTCAAGCTCACTCTTCTCTGAGTTTGAACTTACTTTTTGTTCCTTTTCTTCAGGTTGGTTTAATTCTTCATCTATATTAAAGTCATCTTCTTCATTGTCTTCAGCTTCTCCATTCTACATTGTTTTCGAATTTTCATCTATTCTCACATCATTGAACGTGATCACTTTTCCTAACTTATGTAGGAAAATTATATAACCTTTTCTCTTTGTTGAGTATCCCATAAAGATGCCTTCATCAGACCTAACATTGAATTTTCCCAAGTTTTACTCCTTATTCTTCACAAAATATGGGCTGCCAAAGATTCTGAGATACTTGGCTGTTATCTTCTTCCCACTCCATAGCTCATATAGAGTCTTATCAGTATTGGGCATTAATAAGACTCTATTCAGTAGATGTATAGCTGTAAATGTTGCTTCTGTCCAAAAATCTTGTTTGAAGCTTAAATTCCAACATTAGAGTTCTTGCCATTTCAACCACATCTCTATTTTTCCTTTATATCATCCCATTCTGTTAAGGTGTTCTTGTTGCTGTCATCTGATGGTGAATACCATGCTTCTCAAGGTAATCAACAAAAGCTTCATTTGTAAATTCAGTGCCTTGATCTAACCTCAATACTTTGATCTTCCTTCCACTCTCATTTTCAGCTAATCTTTTGTATCTTTTGAAGCAATTTAGAACTTTTGACTTGTGTTTGAGGTGTCTAATGTAGTTCCTTTTGGAATAATCACCAATAAAAAAGATAAAGTAGTTCTCACCATTCAACCCTTTTGTCCTCATTGGTCCATACAAATTAGTATGCATAATGTTAAGCACTGCTTCAGAACTGAACTCTTTGGTCTTATACTGCTTTCTAACATGTTTTCCTTTAAAGCATGCTGAGCAAACATACTCTCTCTCTCTCTCTCTCCTGAGGTCGGGAATGTCTTTGACTGTATGAGTAGTGGTTAGCTTCCTCATGTTCTTCTGTGTTAAATGTCCCAGCCTCCTATGTCAAAGTTGATTTTCTTCTTCTTTGGTGAGTAAACAGCTGCTTGTCTTGTCCTCATCAATCACATATAAATTTCCAGCTATTCTCTTCCTGGCTGCAACAGTATTGCCTTTGTTACTTTTTACTTGGAAACCTATTTTTGTGAATATCACTTTATGGTCTTCATTGCATAGTTGATTGACAAATGTTAGATTATGTCTGAGTCCTTCAATGTGCAGAACATCTTTCAACTTTCCTTTTCCAATATTTACTAACCCCTAACCATTGATGTTGATTGAATCATCATTGCCAAACTTGACTTTACCTTTTCTTGACTTGTTTAGCTTTGATAATTTATTCTTGTCTCCTGTTATGTGTGAAGTGCATCTACTGTCAAGGATTCATTGCTTATCCTTGTAGTCAGCCTTTAGTGCAATTTCAACTATATTAGTTATCTCCCTTTTAGTTTTATATTCCTTTTTTTGAACTGGCTGGAAGATAGCTTTTTCCTTTTTCTCATCTTTGATTGCACCACTTGTTTATATTGTGCCATCGAGTGCCTTTTCTTGCTCAGGGAGAAGTGTCATGCATCTCTTAGCATTATGGCCATCCTGCCCGCACCTTTCACACTATTCCAAGTCTACTAATATAACAAACTGGTTTTTTGAAACCACTAGTTTGGACTTCCACCAACAATCCTTGTTAGTGTGTCCTTGCTTTTTATAATATGTGCAAAAACTCACGATAGGTGTTCTCTTCTGAATTTTGTATTGTCTCCCCCTTTATACAACATCATATCTTCTCAAGATGGAAATGTATATTGGCCTTCTCCAGCAATATTTACTTGCCCTATGACCCCAAACTTCACAATAAAGATAGTAACCTTGAAACTGCCTCTTCTTGGGTCTAATCACGGCTTATTTTCTTTTGTTCATTACTTATTGTGTAGGCAAGGTTGCTGGTTTTTTTACTTGTGTGGTTTTCATTTTATTCATCTTCTTCTCCTTCTTCTATTGAGCCATTGCCTTTGGCTGGTTGACTTTCTTTTCTTTTTGAGATGTAGCAGCTATGGGTTGCTACTCTTTAACCATATACTTCATTTTTGGCCTTGGCTTTGGTTTGATAACTATCTTCTCTTCTTCAATTATCTTCTCCTAAGTCATAGTCTTCTTTTTCAACTTCTGTGGTAAAGTCTCATTCTTTTTAGTTAGTGTAGCCTTAGATTGCTGAACTTTTTCTTCATTCTTCTTTTCTCTTACATAGCTTGTTTCTCCTACCATTTCAACCTTTTGCAAGTTCTCCTCACTTTTTTTGAGTTGTTGTAGTCCTTGAAGTCCTTGAGCTAAGCTCTATAATAAGGTCTTCACATATTTTGATATGTTCTTCAAATCTTCTCTTCAAGTCAATATGTTCAACTCTTATTTCATCCTTTTGACTTTTTGCAACCTCAATCTTTGTTTCAACTTGTTTTATATGGACCTCTAACCTTCTTATGGTTTTACCCCTTTTAATTATCTCCTTTGAAACGGATTCCAACTCAACTTTAAGATCTGGTTCTTCTTCATCAACCTTCTTTTCCTCTTTAGAGGTCAAACTATCGCCTTAAGTTGATGGCATAAAGATATGCTCATTTGATGAGTCTTTATCTTTCTCATTATCAGCTTCTTTTATCTGACTCACATAACTCTTGAATGAGCCTCTCTTCTTCTTCTGTGGGTTTGCAGTCTTCTTGTTAGACTTTTTTGATTTAAATGATGGTCTTCTCCATTTTGAATTTTACTCATTAACACCATCCTCATCTTCATCATTAAGTTTCACTTTGCACTGAGAAGCAAAGTGTCCAGTCTGCCCACAACGATAACATCTTAAGGACAACTGTCCTTTTCCCTTCTTAGACCCCTTTTTGAACTTTCTTGTGAAGTATGCCAACACTTCACCTTCACTTCCTTCCTCCTCCTCCTCATCATCCTTACTGGATGATTCTTCCTCTTCTTTTATCTTTAAGTGTTTCATAGCTTTGAAAGCTGCCTCCTTTGATACCTTTGACATTGAGGAGCTCTCAATTGACTTTATTCTCATCTCATATATAATGAAATTGCATTGGAGATCAAGTAGTGACATAGAATTGAGATCTCTACTCTCCTCTATGACTGCCACCTTTGAGGCAAATCTCTTAGGCAGAATTCTTAGAATTTTCTTCATAATAGATGAGTCCTTGTTCTTCCCATGACTTTTGAGGTCATTTACAGCATTAATAACTCTGGTGAAAAACTCTTGAAATGTCTCATTTTTCTACATTATGAAAGATTTATATCTCTCTTTGAACACTTGAAGCTTGACCTCCTTCATTCTGCCTCACCTTTATAGACTTTCTGCAGTTTGTCCTATACCTCCTTAACAGACTTGCAGTCCATAATTTTAGCATACTCAGCACCTGTTAATGCTGAAATGACGACATTTAGGGCCTTCCTATTTATCTTAAATTGCCTTAATTCCTATAAGGTTGGATCTTTACCTTTTTCTGGGGCCACAAAACCCTCTTGTATAGATTTCACCACTTTTATACCCATGGTTGCAAATACCACCTACATTCTCACTCTCCACATAGGGTTGTTGGTTCCATTGAAGATTAGAACCTTCTTGCTATAAGTAGTGCTGTTGCTGGTACTGGTATTAATTTCTCAGTATGTTGAACAAGTTAAAACTCCTGAAACCCTTCAAACTAGTACACCAAGCTGTTAAGTTTCAAATTGGTGAACCTGGCTCTGATACCAATTGAAATTCTCAACTTCACCCTAGAATCTATTAGTCTGTGATATTGAGAACGGGGGTGAATCAGTATCACACCCCTTAAAAACACATTCTGATAATTTAAGCCAAAGTATTCTACTTCTTTAATACTTTTGCTCTTATCAATACACAGGTATGTGAACAACTTCAACCTCTTCTCAAAAGTGAATTTTTTCTTAGATTCGACTAAAGTAGATCTATTGTTACTTATTAATCATAATAATTCTCAAAGTCACCTTTTAAACACCTTACTTATTAGACAGATCAGATGTTCTTGATTAGATCTTCTTTAGGTTATGGGTTCGATGATACTTTAACTGGATTCACAACTTAAATCAAAACACAAAATGTAAATCAAAGTAAGGACATAAGAGATTTACGTGGTTCCATCAATGTGACGTACGTCCACTGTGGTAGGGACTCTTCTTCTATCAAGACAATCCACTATACTTAAGAATATCAGTGTGGTACTCCCGATGTTCACAATATATTTACAATGGATGTCTTAATCCTTTATTCCTTTCACTATTGCAAATACAAAGTAAGTACAATACGAAGAGTGTCACTTATTGTATCTACCCTTCTTCTAACTTGTCTTGCCTTTGTTGAATTGAATAGGCTACTTCACTACCACTTAGAAGTCCACCACAACACCCTTTAACCTTTCTTGAAGAAATCTAGAAATATGTTGATTTCTTACCAATGCTTCACCGAATTCCTTCTTTAGGTTATTTCACATAACTCCTACTTTCATCGTCTCATAGCTTCCCAGCTTGTACTCACACTTCTGGCCGTTTCACGTCACACGGCCTACCCCACGCTTCTGATTAGTCACACTGTTGCACGTTCTGGTCTTACGTCGTCCCACGTTCTAGTCTTATGTTTCAAATTTATACGTACTTTGTTGTTCTCAAGCTTCATGGATATCAGATCTGCTCTCCTCGTCTGTTTCACAGTTTCACTAGTCTCCCGTTTTTGGTTTTTGCCCTAACCTTACGTTTCTGGTTTTCTTCTCTTATAGGGGTGGTGCATTTCTGGTTTTGCTATTGGTGTATCGGTAGTTGTATGTTTTTTTATGTGTTTTCTCTCTCTCTGTCTGGTGGTGTACCCTTGTTCTATCATCCATTCTCCTTTTGTCGTATCTCACTCTATTATACCGTATTTTTCCTGGTGGTGTATGTTTGGTCTAGTCTACTCTTCCGATTATGTCTCTCTCTCTCTCTCCCGATGGTGTATGTCTGGTTTGGTCTGCTTTTTCAGCGGTGTCTCTCTCTTTCTCTCAGTAGTGTATGCCCTTTTTTTTGGTTTGTATCCGTTTAGCTCTCTCGGTGGCGTGTCTTTACTGTTTGGCTCTCCCAGTTCTCTCCAACGTATTTGTCATTTTGTTTTTTCGGTATGCCGTCCAGCCCCTTCCTCCATATTGAGTTTTTCTCTCCTTTTTTCCACCTGATTTATGTATGTTCTGTGTAAGGTTTTCTTTTTCTCTTGCAAAGTTGTGGTTTTACTTTCTTACCCCTCCATGTAGCTTCAAATTACTCTTTTGCCCCTCAATGTGACTTTACTTTCTTGCCCCTTTATGTCAAATTAATTACACATTTAAATCTAGTTGACAATAATTACAACCCATATAAAGCTGTGGAAACAACAAACTTAAAGTAATTTTTTCATTTCTAATATAACCTTATTTTTGGTTTAACAATGCAAGCTATATAGGGGTTGAATTTTGTTATGTTAGACGACTTAATTGAGAAATATAAAAAAATGAATCAATGGGTGACACAATAAGGAAAATAACTCAAGTGGCAAGTTAAGTGAAAAGAAGGGTTTTTTTTTTTATTGACGTTTATAGTTATTTTATTAAAACTATCTTGAAAATGAATTAATGTTCAAAACTAAACTAGTCATTGAATAAAAAAATTAGACAATCAAAAGCTAGTCAATTTAACTAGGTGTAATACATGTAATTAGACTTGAATTAATTATTAAAATAAAATGCTAGAGGCTCAAAGGTCAATCAGTTTAATAGATTAATAATACATACATATTGTTTAATATTAATTGAAAAAAAGTAACTATTATATGATATATTTTGAGTTAAGTCATTTTTAATTGTTAAGTCTAAGGATTAATTTTACCAATATTTTATGTGGTGGAAATAAGATGCCTAGCTAAAATTTGCTTATCTTTCCTTTTTTTTTTTTTATTGAACTTATATAGTAGGAATGTTAAGGATCACCAACTATTCTCTGTATTGCCTAATCTCTCCTGGAGATTTTTTGTTTTTATACTAAGGACTTATAATGTCTGCTTTGCAATTTGTAATTTTTCTAAAATGTCACATCAGAGTTGTACAATGATTGTAAAAAAGTAACTCCTACAAAAGAGGTTTTGAAGAAAGATGTTTAGTAATGACATTGTAAACCTTGATCTTTTTTGGATTTTGTGACTATAGGTTCCAAATTGCATCAATGATTGTTTCATCACGTTGATCAAGATTTCATAAAGGCCAAAGATGGAATTTTTGTTTGTTGCCCATTGGTAGAATTGGTAGAGCAATGTTTTCAAACTTTATGTAAGAAGTCTAATTAGGATTTATTGCTACTTTATCAATATATAAAATAAAAGTTAGCTAAACATATTAATAAATAAAGATGTCAAATGTAGACTAATATGTCTTATTTTAATGTGATATTGTCTTTATGTATTTGGGTTAGGGTCCTTGTTCATATCAATGTCCATGGATATGAGTACTTCAAACTCTGATTTGGGAGCAAGATTTGTAAAAAGACGGATTAATAGATAAATAAAATATATGTGGGTGTAATAATATAATTTAATCCAAGGAATTGCTTCAAAAGATACTCCTTTAATATTTTGTTTTTTAATTTAACTAGAAAAATCAATACTAGAAATAAACTCTACAAATTTTTCAATATATATTGTAAATATAGGTAAAATATTACTCAGATAAACACAATAAAGGTGATAAAATTTAAAAGCAAGCACAAGAGAGTATCTCTAAATATAAGTGAAGATAACAAAATAAGTGAAGGTTTTTTTTTTTTTTTACAAAGACACAAACATATAGAAGTGAAGATAGATCAAGGTAGAAAATAAAAATTAAAATGTAAGATATAAGAAGTGAATACAAAATATCAAGATACAAATAAACAAACATACATAGATTATACCTTGGATCTTAATGAACAAAGGGATATAGCTTTCTACCCTTAGTTTCTTAAGAACTAAAATAAAAGGTACAACATGATAGAAAAAGATTGAAAAGTAGAGTTTTTGGAGGTAGAAAAAGATGATTAGGAAATTGTTTTGCAAAAGACTAATATTTACAAAAGAATAGAAACAGTGATATATTACTTCAAAAAACTCTTATTTTCTATCTTCTTTTGTCATATTATATCTTCTGTTTTAGTTCTTAAGGGTGGAAAGCTAGATCCTTTTGATCATTAAGATCTAAGTTATAATCTATGTATGTTTGCTTGTTTGTGTCGTGATATTTTATGTTTACTTCTTATATTTTACCTTTTAATTTTTATTTTCTACCTTAATATGTCTTCACTACTATATGTTTGTATCTTTGTAAAAAGAAAAAAAAAAACCTTCACTTATTTTGTTATCTTCACTTATTTTTGGAGATACTTTGTTGTGCTTATGTTTAAAGTTTATCTTTTATCTCCTTTGTTGTGTTTATTTGTGTAATATTCTACTTATGTTTATAATATCCATTGAAAAATTTGTAGAATTTATTTTTAGTATTAATTTTTCTAATCAAGTTGAAAAACAAATAATTTTTCTACTTGTGTTTAGAATTTATTTATTTTTAGTTTTATACGATGTTTGCTTTTGAACTACAAATTTTTAGGAAAATATTGAAGAAGTACCTCATAAAGCAATTCCTTAGATTAAACTAGATTATTACACTCGTATACATTTTAATTATTTATAAATTTGTCTCCATACAAATCTTGCTCCCATATTAGAGTTTTAAAAACTTGGTATGTTGCTTTGTAGTTATGATTTTAGGTTTTGAAATCTTCTCAGGTGAACCCACTCTTAGATTTATCAATGGTGACTTCATTCTTAATTTTAGTGATTCTTCTAAGATATTAAGAAATGATTAACCAAATAGTAAAGACATAACATTAAGGGTATATGGTCATTTTGTTTTTCCAATATCTAATATTTGTGCTATCAAAGATAGAAGATCCAAAAAGGTTATTGCTCTTAGGATGACACATAAGTTGCAAAAAAGCCATTGGATCAGCTCAAGGCAGTGAAACCTTTGATATATAACCTAGCTTTGATACCAATTATTGGCTCTAAAGATACCTAACAAAAGGGTGAATTGGGCTACAAGGGCACATGCCTATAAATTAGGACATGTGATCATATAAAAACAATCTTAATATGAATGGCAAGTGCAACAAGAATAACAACAACAAATCATGTGTATAACATGTGTAAGAGGAATAAACAACCATAAGATAAATAATAACTTAATGTCATGTATGATTATGAAAAATAATAAACAAGATCGGGATAGAGAGAGAGAAAGAGAGAAGTGAGACATAACAATTTATTAAAGTTCAAATTTCCCAATCTTACATGCTCTCCTTAAAAAATTCTCTTTAAGAGTTTCAACTCCACTATTAAACTTCTAAATTGGGAGGAGAATAATAACAACACACATAAAGGTTCTCAACATTTCTTACAAAACTATAAGCATACATGCTCACTTTTCATACATAAGCTCTTGTTCTAAATACTTAAAACACTTCAAATTTTTCTTATTATCACTTTCTTGCTCTTACAAAGAATCGCTTCATTCTTTCTTTTAATCACACAAAATTCAAAATAATAAAAAGAGGTTAAGAGAGTTTCTTCTTGATTTGTCTCTCTAGGTTACTGTATAAAATGGAATGTGTATAGCCCTAGAGGTCTTTTAGCTATTAGAAGAAGATTAAAACACTGATATGAAATGTTTGGTTGGAATCTAGAAAATATTTTGAATATACCATAAACTTAAAATCTCCTAGATTTAGTGCTAGGAATTCAAAAAAATATTTCCTTATATATTTTATACCAATAGAAACCTTCTAAAATAGTGTCACATTTTCATAATTTCGACACCAATTCTTTATTTTGATGTAGATGAAAATATCAGCAAAGATCATTCCCATGTAAAGTGCAATCTGAATTCCCACCAATTGAAAAAATATTGCAACAAGTATGACTCGCACCAACTACATCTTTTAAATTAAGGATTTTCCATATAAAGAACATGTTTGAACATTGCCAGCACAAAGGAATTGAAAGATTGTTCCATGGTGAGTTCCTTTCTATGTAAAGGCCAATTTTGTAATAACGTAATTTCCTTGCCGGACTTTGAAGACTTGTGCTATAACGACCTTCCTAGGCTTAAAAAATAATCACTTTTAGTACTGAAATTCTTTGAAAACAGAAAATTTCCTTTTGGAAGAGTAGTAAGACCAATATTGCAGCAAAGACTTAAATAAACGGATTACAGAATAATGAAATTGAATTTAAATAACTCACTGTTGAATTATTAAAGTGCCGATGATATTCTCACAATACAAAAAAGAATATTTTGAACATACTAGCCCATATGAACGTGCACATGAAATATCAGGGTCCGCGTCTTTTCTTGTCATGCAAGACTAAGAATATACACATGATTTTCTTGCTATAATGATATTTAAGAAACTTTCCAACATATCTGGACAATGATCTAAAGAAAACAATAATCATGAATAATTACAAGGGAGAATTCTCAAATCTATTGAGCAACTTGATTAGGAAAAATAATCACAATAATAAGCATGCACACACACACACAAAAATTCAAGTAACGAGGAACAATTTATATTGGCACGTCAAAATTAAACTAATGAGCGCATGAGCTTACAAAATAGCTCTTAAACTCACCTTTCTCGCTCATTTTTCATCTCCAATATTTTGCAGTAGAAAGTGTTATAAATTATTTATGTAATTATTATTATTATTATTTTTTTTTGGTAACATATCACTGATATTATGCAACATGAATGCCCTTTAGACCATATCAACGACCTATTATACTACATATGAAATGTAAGTTTACAATGCAAAATATGTGTGTATCAATTATGTTTCATTTCAAGCTCGTTTTATTTTTAATATGATTTTTTATGTTTTTAGAAATAATTTGGAACTTATTTAAATAGTGGATTAACATTTATTCAATTGTAATAAATAAAATATCTTTCAAATTCTATATTTTAAGCAATTTTTAAATTATAATAAACAAGTGACTGGATTATAATTAATAAATACTAAAGCTTTTGTGATCTTTTTGATAGGAGATAAGGAAGAATATGTAAAAGTTGAGTGTCAAGCTAAAAAGTAAAAATATTTCTATCCAAAAGCCAAAAAAAGTGGTATCATCCTCTCTTCATTTTTTATTGGAATCTCAGTTTAAGTGCTTTTCTTTGTTAATTGTGTGCAATGTATGCCACGTTAAAATATTGGATGTAACACCGCAAATCTTGTGGAGAGTGGGTTTGGTAATTGGGTCAGGAGCTAAAACATGTTGAGCGCGACAAATTCATCCACATATGATTTGTCGCCAGTCCATGTTCCGACTGGTGTTTGTTATATGGCCAAATCCTACGGCGTGGTTCCGTGTAACGTTTGCAAGTGGCTACAAAAAGAACGAGAAAGGAAATATTTACTAAACAGCTGCTAATTCATTTTGTCTCGAGATTATCAGCTTCAATAATTTGATGAGATCAAAGGCACGAATGATTTGATTTTTTTAATCAATCAACCTACATGGCCTCAATCAGGACCCATTTCATATTGCATCATATGATATCATTATCGAGGTCCAATAGTTGTCAAATTTGGAAACAAATTGCAAGTGGCGTTTGAATGACATATTATTCAATTTGAGGTACCAAGACACCGTACGTGGGAATTGAAGGGGTTGAAGTAGCAGATGCTTTTGGAATTGATGGTCAATAAAGTAAGCAATGACGATTGTCGGCATGTTATTCAGCTTTTATTATAAGCTGCATCAACAGTACACGATGTCCAGTTCAGTTTTATGGTGGTGGGAGGGCCACAATAAAGTCAAAAGGAGATGGAATTAATTTAAAGTCCTTGAATGTTCAAGATTTGTATCTGTAATAGTAGGATTTTGGCTGCTGCTCATTGTATTGCATCTTGCTTGTCGTTAGACATAGCAATTAATGTGAAGCCACTTGTTGAATTCATGTGATTGACATTAAGTTGCATTATTTTCAGCTTTTGGAGAAATGCATGCCTGACTTGTCGATTAAGAAAGGTCGTACAAACTGCCAAGAAGAATTCTGTCATGCATTGGCTAACTCTAACCAATTTAATCGTTCCTTTTCAAGTTTAGGAGGAAAATGGATAATCCGTCTCTTAATTTAGCAGAGTTGTCTCTATTTCTTCCGCGAGTTTTCCAAAGGATCTAGCCTTTTCCGAATGTCTGTTCTCTTCCATATACATAACGTAGATTTACGTTACATTTATAGCCCAAATAGCTAGAAAACCATGTTTTAGGAATGTGTTGCTTAAAATATGATTCTGCCAAATATACATACATGCATACATATATACACGTGACTTAATTTAAGCAATAAAAGCAGGTAACTAATTCACCTAGGTGACAATATTTTCTCTAAATATGTTATATATGTTTCATCTAACTATTTTCTCTACTCATCTAATTGTGAGTAATTCTTTCAAATCACACAAATTCAGTATCAGTTATAATATTAAACATATTCAACTTAAGATGAATTTGAGTAACTCTATAAACTCCCCATCAAATAGAACTTGATGTTTCATACTACAATTATGAAAGACATCTTATCATGCTTTTAACTTGTATTTAATATTTGAATTGAAAGATTTTGTGAATCATAGTTAGAAATATACATTTGCATCAAAATTGTAATATCTATCACATATATATCATAAAATTATGATATATTGTTCTACTATGTATGATCAATTACAAAAACTAATAAACTAGCTTTTACATGCCATGAAAGGAAGTTGATTAAATTATAGGAGACGTGCAAAAGGATCTTTTAAAATCCCATATGCATGTAATTTTCTTGTAATGTCTCTTTTGGCACCTTTGTCTTAATTTATTTTGTAACAAATAAATATTTTATATAAATATTAAATTTTAATTATATAAATTTTATATAATTGAAAGAAAAATCTTGAATGACATTTAAGGAAAATTGGATGAGAAGAAAATTAAGAATAGAAGAATAAAAAAATAAAAAGGAAAAGAATATAGTCCTTATACACTTAATAATTGCATTCATTCCATCATCAATAAATACAATCTCATTGAATTATGAGTATATAACTACACATCATACATTATAATTATAATAGACACAAAAAGGCTTTCATGAAGCCTCAACAATAAATTAAGTCTTTATGTGCATAAAAGTGATTATTAAGAATAATATTAAATGATTGTTAACAATAATTTTTTAAAGAAAAGACTCAACAATAAGTTGAACTTTTTATGTTCATAAAAGTAATTGTTAACAATAATATTAAGAAAATTATTTTACAAATAAAATGTGCAAAATAATATTTGTAATTTGTGAAAAGCAATTTTTAGTTTTGTAAATAAGTCACTTTAATGATATTTTTATGAAAAAACTTATAACCATAAAATTTGTTTGATTGCAAATTATATTAAAAGATGTTATTGTGGTAACTAATTTTGTAATAAGACCTAAGACCTTACAATTAATGATGGATAACTATATATATTTTTTATATAGTTCATTATGAAGTCTCTACCTTATAAGTATGAACTATTTTAGATTTATTGTAAATTGGAATGTTGCTAAATTATTTAGCATGCTTGTTCAGGAAGAAATGAGACAAAAAAAATTAAGGGATAAGTAAGAAAGTTAAGAAATGACTAAAATTAAGAGTCAGCCAATTAAAAAATAAAAGAGTGTACTTATGTTATTTAGATTGAAAAGAAAAAAGAACAAACAGGGCAATAAGTGTTACTTCTTTAAAGAAAGTTGGACACTATTTAAAAAGTTACTTAAAATGTACGATTTAGTTTAAAAAGAAAGGAAAATTAAATATCTTATTATGTTTTAAATCAAATTTAATTAAAATTTCTTATAATATTTGGTGACTTGATTCTAGTAATAATATTAATGTATCCATAATAATATAAGAATTTATTTTGATCTAATTGTTTCAATTAATATAAGAATACTAATAGTTTTCTTAATGTATTCTTATTAATATTTTTTATCAACTACAACATGATAAAGTTTATAAGAATTTATACTTATAATATATCATAGTATTGGAATTAAAGGCATCAAAATGAATAAGAATTTTGATTATGGCATAAATGTTTAAGTCATATGTCTAAAGAAAAATTAATAAGATTGGTCAATAATGAGATTTTTTCAAATTTAAATTTTATTGATCTCTAGATATATATGAATTATATTAAGTGTAAGTGAATCAAACCTAACATGAAAAAACCTATAAAGTACCAAACTTCTTGAAATTATACATATTAATATTTATAGAATATTAAATACTCTAGCTTTTAATAAAGTTATATTTCATCACTTTATAAATTTTTTTTTCATGTTATAGTTATGCCTATTTACCTTATAAAAATCTTAATTATTGAGTACCTTCAAAATATATATAAAGGAGATTAGAAGCAATTATAAAAAATGTGAAAATTGTAATATCTTATAATAGTGATGAATATTATAGAAAATATAATGGATTAAAACAATATTGAAGTTTATTTGTGAAATTCTTTAAAAGTTATGATATATGTGTATGATAAACTATGTCATATACCATTACCAAAAAATGTAACAGAAAAGCAAAATCAGACATTAACAAATATGGTCCAAAAGGATAATAAGTAACTTTTTCCTACCCAAATCTTTGTGGATGCATACATTCAAAACTGCAAATTGTTTGTTAACTAAAATTTTTAGTAAGATAGTTTAAAATACTCTTATTAAACTATAGACAAAAGAAAATTTTAATTCAAGGTACTTAGATGTTTAGGGTTGCTTGGCATAAATAAGAATTTGTGTGAAAGAAATTAGACTTTTAAATAATTGGTGATTATTTTATTAGTCACATAAAAAAGTTTTAAAGACTTTTAAATAATTGGTGATTATTTTATTAGTCACATAAAAAAGTTTTAAAAGGTATATAATCATAATCAAAGAATTATAAAAATTGGTGTTGTAAGATTTATTGAAAATTGTATAGTTAATGGGAGTAATAAATATCAAAATATAGACATAAAAAATTAGACTAAATATTTTGTTTACCTATAATAGTTTAATAGTTTTCTTTTTCATTTACTATAATACTAAATGTTATTATAAAAATTAAAAAACATTTGGATAAAAATATTTTATGAAAGTACTAATTTATGATTGATTAATGTAAACAAATAACAAGTGATAATATTAAGAAAATCTCAAAAAGGAAGAAAATTGATTATTTTGAATGATTATATAATTCATTTAAAAAGTTAAGATGTCAATATTGAAATTATTAAAAATCTAGTTCCATTTTCATGTATTATAGAAAGTATTTATCATCTCTAAAACTAAAAATCTCAAATTTCACTCATAGTCAAAGTCAATCAAATTATATATATTAATCTCATTAATTAATCAATATTTTATTTTGACAACAAATTTATAAATATATCGTAATTATTTTAATAAAATAAATTTGATGTAATTTATTTTTAAATTTTATTATTTATATAAATGGATTAAGAATAAACTATTTTTATTAATTATATATGTATATATATATATATAATTAAATATTTTAAAAATAAAAAATTAATAACCTACTTAATGAACCGGAACAAAGCATAATCCTAGAAAGTACAGGACACCAGCTAGAATCCTCGAAAACCGGAGGCCTCTGGGGACATGACACATAATCTAACGTCAACTTGTCAATGTCTAACCAAATTTGGCACCAGCCAGGAAGCATAGCAAATTCCATATGAAGCTTCCCACTTTCAGTGTTATATATATATATATATATATATAGCTTTTATACATTAATTTAATTTAAGGGGCATTATCATTAACAGGCCAATCACATTCCATCAATGAATCTAGTCGATTAGGTAGGAAATCTTACAGCATGGTCCTTTTACGTCTTTTCTGATAACCTCTTTGTTTGGTCATCAATGGTATATAGCTGCTTAATTTATCTAGAATACAATGAAATCCCGCAATTTTTATTACTTAACGCCGCAACTTGTATCCCTTGAATGGGTATTTATGTATTATTTGCAACGTTACAGATTCGTATGACTTTGAGATATGGCACGTCATCTTTATGTTTTATATTCAAACTAAGAGAGTATGAATTTTTTTTTAGGAAAAACAGAAAAATGAAATTTTATTGCGTAATTTTGTATTAAATATAAAAAATAAATAGAAGTAAAACAAGAAGATGAGATCAATGTCTGGTCCAGTCTTAGACGAAAGACGCACATGCACGATGCAACCACCATTACAGCTGTGTGGTGGGTAATTCACCTTTCAATTTCATTCTCATCGATCACCAGGTCCAACTAGTACGGACAATGGAAAGGTTATGATCTCTCTCTCTCTCTCTCTCTCTCTCTCTCTGTTTTTGTCTGTGTGCATGTGTGTTCTGTAATAAAAGGCGACATGCCGCATCTTGATCCTCTCTCCTCTGTACATGTGCATCTACCAGATGATTATTAGTACGTGGGACAGACCAGAATTTACGTTTTCACGTGCACTTCACGATTTCTTCTGCACGAGTAACAAATACTTGTCCGCCTAGCTCTGTCGCTGTCAAGATTCAAAGAGAACGCGGTGAGAAAGAAAGCGAACGGTATTTGCCCCAAGACGTTGGATGTTTTCTTTGACTATATAATTGCTAAAATTAAACTATCATGTTATGGACGCAACTTGGCTCGTGCACCACACGGCCGGAAGCTTCCGCAATGTCCCATATTTTAATTACTTTTAAGTCAATAATTATTATGTCACAGACAAAATAATTGCTAACCCTGTTTTTTTTTTTCCTTATTAGTAATTTCTCACTTTCTGTATTTATGAAAAATTAGTCAGAATTTTTTAATTAGTTATATTTAATATTTTAAAATAATATTTTGATTAAAAATTCAATCATAATATTATTTTATTAGTAAAAAATGAATTTTTATATTATTATACTATTAAGAAATATAATTTTAAAATTAATTTAGACATTAATAAATACATCTAATTTAAACTATACAATTATATGTTTCTATATATATATTATTGATACTTTCCTTTTAATCTATACAAAAATTTTATATAAAAGCATATAATTATAGTAAAGGTCAACAAGGAGAAATTGATTATTAGTTTAAGATAAACTTTTTATACACATTGATAATTTAAATTCTTAAAAATTTAAATATGTTATTTATAATATTATTTATATAAATGTATTTAATTTTAAAATTCAAAAAATTAACATTTGTAACAATAAATTTATTAAGAAATCTAACAAGTAGTATTTTGAAACTTAAATATTTTTTATGCATGAAAAATATACATTTACTTGGCTTATAACAATAAATTTTTGTCTTGTTACCAAAATCTTATTAATAGTTCTTATAGATAAGGATGGTTGTTGCATTATTCATAAATTTTATTTTATAATAGTTTCTACATCAAATAGGATGACACACTTAATGAAGATAAAAAAGAAAGCAATAACATATAACATCATCAGTTATCAAAGTTGTATAATGGTATACGATATTACTAATTCCTTAAAGCTAGTTCTTTGAAAAAAACAAAGACAAAAGAATTAATTAATTCTTTAAACAAACAAGAGGTGGCACATATATAAAGGACTATTGAATTCCTTTATTAAGTATTATGAATAATAGGCTTCTATATTTTAAAATATATAAGGTTGTATTTTCTTATTCATGTATTAAGATTATAGTTTGTTCATTATCAAAGTGACCAAACTAATATATCTAATGTCTTGCATATATTATAATTATTTTTAATTGTCATCGAAATGACTAAACTAAAATGTTTAAATTGATATGTATATATTATTATTATAATTTGTTATTCATTAAAGTAATCAAACTAGTATATTTAATTATACACATGAATAAATCATTTATCTATAATTTTAATGAAATATTTATGAATGTATACATTATTGTTATAATTGTTACTACTAAAGTAACCAAGTTAATATATTTAATGATATGTATAAATAAGTCGTTACCCATAATTTTTAGGAAATACCTATAAATAAAAAATAATTTCATAAATTAATGTTATTAATCATTGAAACTTTAAGATTGACCCAAAAGTAAATTATTATTCTATAATTAGTAAAATAATTAAAGTAAATCAATTTTTTAGTTAAATATATTTGTTATTTAAAGATATCAAATATATTTAATTAAAAATATTTGATTTACCTATTAGGTTAATGGTATTATTTATGATAGTGTATTATAAAGTTTTTCAAAAGAGACTTACTATACACTTTAATGGTTGCATAATTAAATCTAATTTATAATTAATTATGAGTATTTACAGTTATACAATTATCATAATTCAATTACATGTTTTAATTGTTATTTTGTTTAAGGATTAAATTCCTTATAGTGACCTGAACTAATCAATATTTACATAAATGTTATAAATGTTGGCATATACTATAAATAAGTTCACTATTATTTTAAATTTAAATAATAAGAAATAAAATGTACATCATAAAAGTTGAGTCTTTATGTAAATGTAAAAACAAAAAAATAAGTTGACTCTTTATGTTCATAAAAGTAATTATTAATAACAATATTAAGAAAATTATTTTACAAACAAAATGTGCAAAAGAATATTTATAATTTGTGAAAAGAAATTTTTGTTTTGTAAATAAGTCACTTTACTGACATTCTTATGAAAAGTTCTTTCATAAGAAATTATTATGGTGACTAATTTTATAACTATAAAATTTGTTCATTCACAAATTATATCAAAATACATTATTATGGTGACTAATTTTGTAATAAGACTTAAGACCTTAAAATTAATGATGGATGATGATATTTTTTTGGTGTAGTTCATTATGAACTTTTTACCTTTTAAGTATGAACTATTTTAGATTCATTATAAATTGGAATGTTAATGAATTGTCTAGCATGCTTGTTTAAGAGGAAATGAGACAAAAAAAAATTAAGTGATAGGTAAGAAAGTTAAGAAATAAATAAAATTGAGAGTAAACCAATTAAAAAATAAAAGAGTGTACTTATATTACTTAGACTGAAAAGAAGAAAGGGAATATAAAGGACAATAAGTGTTACTTCTTTAAAGAAAGTTAGACACCATTAAAAAGGTTAACCGAAAATGTAAGATTTGCTTTGAAAAGAAAGGAAAATTAAACACCTCATTAGGTTTCTAATCAATTTAAATTTAAATTTCTTATAATATTTGGTGACTTGATTCTAGTAATAATATTTATGTATCCATAATGATATAAGAATTTATTTTGATCTAATTGTTTTAGTTAATATAATAATACTAATAGTTTTCTTAATGTATTCTCATTAATTTTTTTATCAATTAAAACATGATAAAGTTTATAATAATCTATAATTATAATGTATCATAGTGTTAAAATTAAATGCATCAAAATAAATAAGAATTTTGATTATGACATAAATGTTGGAGTCATGTGTTTAAAGAAAAATTAATGAGATTGGTTAATAATGAGATTCTTTCAAATTTAAATTTTATTAATCACTAAATATGTATGAATTATATTAAGCATAAGCGAACCAAACTAGCATGAAAGAAATTATAAAGTACTAAACTTCTTGAAATTATACATATTGATATTTGTAAAATGTTCAACACTCTAGCCTTTAATGAAGTTATATTTCATTATTTTATAAATGTATTTTCATATTATAGTTATGCCTATTTACCTCATAAAAATCTCAATCATTGAATACCTTTAAAATATATATAAAAGAGATTACAAGCAATTATAAAAAAAGGTCAAAATTGTAAGATCTTATACTAATGATGAATATTATAGAAAATATAATGGATTAAGGTAGTGTTCAGGGCCATTTGTGAAATTCCTTAAAAGATATAACATAAATGTATAATAAACTATATCATATACCTAAAGCAAAACACCTGACAAAAAAAGCAAAATTAGACATTAACAAATATGGTTCAAAAGGATCATAAGTAACTTTATCCCACTGAAATCTTTGTGAATGCATGCATTCAAAATTGCAAATTGGATGTTTAAGGTTGCTTAGTACAAGTAAGAATTCATGTAAGAGAAATTAGACTATTAAATAATTAGTGATTATTTTATTAGTCATCTAAAAATGTTTTAAAAGCTATATAATCATAATATAAGAATTGTAAAAATTGGTCATGTAAAATTCATTGAAAATTTTAGAGTATATAGGAATAATAAATATCAAAATATAGATATAAAAAATTTAGACTAAACATTTTTTTACCTATAATATTTTTTTCATTTACTATAATACTAAATGGTATTATAAAAATTAAAAAACATTTGGATAAAGAGATGTTTTATGAAAGTACTAATTCATGATTGATTAATGTAAATAAATTACAAGTGATAATATTAAGAAAATCTCAAAAACAAAGAAAATTAATTATTTTGAATGATTATATAATTTATTTTTAAAGTTAAGATGTTAATATTGAAATTACTAAAAATCTAGTTTCATTTTCACATATTATAGAAAGTATTTATTAAAAATAATTATGAAAATAGTAGCTCATTATGATTTAAAGTTATATTAAATATATATGAAAACCATGTTTCTTGATAGAATTCCTAAAAGGGAAATTTATATGGATTAACTTAAAGTTTTTTTTCTTATAAAATATAAAGATCAAATAATGTGTAAATTAAAGAAGTTAATATATGGACAAAAATAAGTTTCCCTATAATGATATATTAAGTTTAATAATACTATGACATCATTTGAATTTTATAAAAATACTGATGATTAATGTATATATCAAAAGATTGGTAAAAATAAGTATGTTTTCTAGTTTTATTTGTTACTTATTGCTAATGTTTCAAGTAACTTGCATGAGATTAAAGATTTTATTTGGAAAATTTTCTAATAAAAATTTTAAGAAAGACATTTTATATGATAGGAAAATAAATATTTTATAATAAATCACAAGAATTGTTAAGATTACCTTAAAATGACTATATTGAGAAAATTTAAGAGAAATTTAATATAAATAAGTGTTTATTTGAGTTATTTTTATACAAAAGGTGATAAATTTAGTCTCATAAAATGTTTTAAAAATAATGTAAAAAAATGAAATCAATTTTATATATCTTTGTCTTTGAAAACTTAATGTATTTACTAGCATATACTAAATCTAATATTAGTTTTATAATTGAAATATTAGGCTAGTGTAAAATTAATTATAGAATGAATTAGTAGAAAATTTTAAAAATATTTATTAAGAACTCAATTATAATATGATCTAATTAGTGATAAATAATTTTTTTATATTATTACACTATTAAATAATATAATCTTGAAATTAATTCAAAGTATTAATGAACATGTCTAATTTAAATAATGTAATTGTATATATGTTGCATTGTTTAGTTCTCTTCCTTCTTAATACATATAAAAACTTTATTTAAGGGGGTATGATTGTAGTAAAGATTAAGAGAAAAGATGTTAGTTATTAGATTAAAACAAACTCTTGATATACTTTAATGATTTTAGTTTTTCATAAATTTAAATATGTTATTTATGATATTGTTTATATAATATATTTAAATTAAAGATAAAAAATTAACACTTATGGAGATAAATATAAATTTATTAAAAAATCTAACACATTTATCAAAAAAGCTTAACTTTTTAATCTATATTTTTGGTCTACTTAAAGTTTATTATGAACAAGAATTGAGTTTTGAATTACAAATCTCATCCAAAATTTATATTTTGTAGTTATTTTTTCTAGTTTTGTAGGAATATTTTGAAAACAATTAATTGCATGATGGAAAACTAATTGAAGTTTGAAAATAAATATCGTAAAAATTCCATAATATCTAATCAGGAATCAACGAACACCTCAAATTATACTTGATGCAGTCAGGAAATGGACGAAAGTACATGACTTGCAGGTATAAAGCAAACGAGAGAGCTTAAGGGTGATAGGTTTAGGCCAGCATTAGAGGAACTGCGCGTCTAATGGAGGAGATGAATAAATAAGAGAAGGAGACGGGTAAAATATTGTGGTGATTTTATCCTACGAGTGAAAGGTTACATACAAATACTCTTTTTACTTGAAAAAGAAAGTGAAAAAAAAAAGACTATAATTTATAATTCTAGTAAAAAAATTATGTCTTCATATTATACTATAAATTGAACTCATTAAAAAGATGTATTTTATGATATTTAATAAAAAATTTAAATTCAAAACTTTGTACCCAATAAACAATTATCCCAACCACTAAATCACAATTAGTGTTATATATAAATACACTCTCCAGATTAGGCAGTTTTCAATAAAGATTTGACAAACATCTATCTTATCATTGCACAATGCAAGAGCATGGACACGTAACGGGCTACAATTGCTAGTCCTTCTCACCTAGTGGGCCTACTATTAAATTTCTCTTTATGAACTAATTTATAATCCTAAAGCTAAAACAAATTTCAAAACGAAAGAGAAAAATAATTATTGTTTTTATTAACATTTTTATGATTATAATATATATATATAATTTTAAATTATAAAAATTTATTTAATTATTTTTTATTTCATTTAAATTTTTTCATTCACATTTAAAATTTAACTATTTTAATTCTATTTTAAGCTAATAAAATTAATTTTTTAAAAATAAAGGTGATGACATAAATATGCAAAAAAATTTGGGTGATATGTGACTTCATGATGGTATGGAGGGGACTTTGGAGGTGGGGGCGCTTGATTTGATGTGAAAAAGGCTCTAATTAGAGCATTTTCGTTTTAATTTTAATTCCCTGACATTTCGTCCTGATTTTCAAGGGATAGCGTTAGTGTCCAACACATCCAACGCGTTCTCTTTTGCTTCTCTCTCTCTAGTAAGTCCGAGTTGCCAGAAAAACTTGTAGCTTATAAGGATTTCCACGTATGGAAAACCAACAGATGCAACACCAACAACGCCAGGCTAACATGAAATCGAGATTCAGACGCGTCTGTGTGTTTTGCGGCAGCAGCCCCGGCAAGAATCCAAGCTACCAGCTTGCTGCTATTCAACTTGGCAAACAACTGGTACCTGCTACTTCCTCTGGATAGACATAATCTATTTTAAGTCTCCATGGCATTCTTTTTTTTTTAACATATCATCATGCATCTTCAGGCTTGTTATCTGCTACCTTTCCAGGATTTATGGGTCTAATTAAGGAGCAAGGCTGTTGAATATTGATTATCATAAGCATTCTTGTCATGTCTCAAGGCTTCCTTTCCAAGTGTTTTTTCTTCTTGTTTTCCTTTTTTTTTTTTTTGGCCTTCTTTTCTTCTTCTTCTCCCTTGTTTTCTTCCTCTCCTCCTCCTCTAGTTGTTTGGGGCAAGAAAAGGGATTCCAAACTTGGGTGTAAAGGGAGGGAATTAAATAAGCAATCACAGGCCTCTAGTCTGCAGTATCCCTTTCTTGCTCTGCTTTTTAAGGGCCTCCATGATTAGCTCGATGGAATGTTGATTTATTGATAAAACAGAATATTGAAGTTCCAACAATTTTCTACGAATTGATTTGTGATTAATGTAGTTTTGTTTTGCTAATCTTAGAAATTAGTTAATTGCGGAACTATTTTCCATTTAAACGCGCCTGTTTAATGAAAAATGGAATAACATGAATTGCAGGTGGAAAGGAACATTGACTTGGTTTATGGAGGGGGAAGCATTGGTCTCATGGGCCTTGTCTCCCAAGTTGTCTATGATGGTGGCCGCCATGTTTTGGGGTAATCTTGATTATGAATTCCTTCCTCCATTTTTGGTCTCACTCTCCCATGTTCATTTCCCGGTTCTAATTATTGATGTTTCTTCTTTTCAGAGTGATACCAAGGACTCTTATGCTAAGAGAAGTATGTAGTATTATTTGCTCTTAAAATGTCCTTTCATAAACAACATTATGAGCCGAAACAGCTGGCAACTTTCGTTGAATTTTAATTGTGATACTGAAACATGCGAAATCAGATTACAGGGGAGACTATTGGAGAAGTAAAAGCTGTATCAGGCATGCACCAACGCAAAGCTGAAATGGCTCGTCAGGCTGATGCCTTTTTGGCCCTGCCAGGTACCAAAGGATTAAGGCATTCGTTCAGGCCACCATACAAGAATTTGTACCAATTTTTATACCTTGGGGCCTTCATCGTATCGGTAAATTTACATTTTACTTAACATCCGCTGTCATAGGTGGCTATGGAACATTGGAAGAACTGTTGGAAGTCATCACTTGGGCTCAGCTTGGGATCCATGAAAAGCCGGTAAGGGTATTAATGCATAACAGTCCGATCAAAAAATAGCTGCAATAACAAGGAGGCAAAACATGGCTTCTTTGAGCATTTAGACAGTATTCGTGGATCATGACATCTCTCTCTAAATTAAAGATACGAAATTTAAGCCACAAGAGTCGGATTTATAACCCTTTCTTCTTATTATTACTGCTATACGACCAATATGTGTATTTGAACGCAGGTAGGGTTGTTGAACGTGGATGGGTACTACGATTCACTTCTGTCATTCATAGACAAGGCTGTCGACGAGGGCTTCATTACCCCAGCTGCCCGTCACATTATTGTTTCTGCCCGAACTGCCCATGAACTCATGTGCAAGCTCGAGGTACGGTTTACATGATCTTTTCTTGCCCCATAACATCCATACACCTGGCGGCAGGCACACGTGCAGGACCTGTGCAATTTATTTTTTTTAAATAAAAAAGCAATCTTATCATCTAAGCCGTCCATTTGTTAATATGTGACGTCGACCAGGAGTATGAAACCAGGCACTCTGGGGTGGCCTCCAAGCCAAGCTGGGAGTTGGAGCAACAATTAGGCCTACACAATAAAGTCAGATACTGCCCGTTGATATGAAGGACAAATATAGACAATAGATTTTAGCGCATGCAACCATGCTATCCACAAACAAGTGTCAGCATATATCTTTTTTCTCTTTTCTTTGTTTTTTTGTACGTTGAAATTAAAATTTACCATGTGGTGAAAATTTTGAGGTAGTTTATGCTTAAATTTCAATGTTTCTTCAAAAATTTTGTTCTTGCAGAGAGTTAGCTGTACGTCAGAACATTGAAACGCTCAACATGCTGTGAATGCTCCTTTTGTTCTCTTTTACGTTTCCCGGAAATAATATCATGCTCTCTCTAGCTGTCAGATTCGACTTCGATTAACAAGGCTATGATCCACTGCCCGTGATTTCCTACCATGTCAAGTCTTTGAATTGATGCGTTGTTACAAATTGCTTTCATACCTAGCAGATCGACCAACTGTAAAAGAAATACGCGTAAAATGGACCAGCAGCCCTAGTCCACGCGAAGGACAACGTTGCCAGAGTAGGCGCCAATACGGTTGCGTGCGGTCCTGGCTCAATAATTTTTTATTCAAAACAAGTACGGAAAATATTGAAAGATAGACAACTCTATATATATATATAAAAGCTTATTCTATGGACTCAAATAATTCAAAGTGGCAATGGCACAATGCTACATATATCGTTCTATTAACTAATAGTCTGCTGTAAAATTAGAACGATAAATTAAAAAAGAAAAATCAGGAATACCTACTAACTTAAAAAGTCTTCTGCTTTAAGGTTAATAATAGTAATGCAATTTTCTTTTCTTGACGCAAACCGATTCAAATAAGGCTGTCACTAGATCTTCATATTTGCTGTTGTTCGTGGGTTCTTTCTTCCCCGGGATGAGAGAGGTAGGAGCTATTAGCATAACAACAATAATTAGGAAAGAACTATATTTTATTACTCAATAGCATTAACTTATCTACAATAATAACGTAAACTTTAAGTCTTTATATATATATATATATATATTAGTTTTAATATAACTTCTAATGAGGAATTAAAAGTGAACTCAGCTAGGTAACTCAAGTGTAATGTTTTTAATTGAGAATTTGAATTAATTTTAATATTCCTTAAAGAAGATTTGGTAATGTCATTATTTCCTTCCTTAAACTCTCGACAATACGCTTGAAGTATGTAAGATCAATAAATGGTTCACTGCCTTTCTTATATGCTTGAAGTATTAAAATCAAATGGTGGTTTATTGCATTTCTTAAATAATTTGGTTCCAACTTCCATGCAAATTTTTAGAGAATTAGTCATGCATTATAATTCTTTTAAAATAAAAAAGTTTAGTGTTACGTCTCTTTTTTACAAATAAAAATATCATTACTCCTTCAACTACTTTAACACCACAAAAAAAAAAAGGCATTAAGTTAATATGTCATCTCAATAATTCACATATCATAGATTTTTTAAAATTTTTAATTATTCTGAAATTATTCTTTATAAAGATTAAATTATCAGTATAAAGACACATTAATAATATATCACCAAAATCATTTATCTTACACAAAAAGCATGCTTAGATGAAAACTTTTGAATGTTAGTCTTATATATAAAAAAATTAATGTACTTATAATAAGCTTTAGGTGTCTATTTTAAGTCATAATACCTTTTTTAATTTTTTTTGTCTTATCTTCACTTTTTTCTTTGCAAAACTTAGTGGTTACTTTACAAAACTTAACTACTACCTTTTTAAGTAGAGCATTAAGAAAAGCTGACTTCACATTTAATTGATAGATTTTTTTAATGATTATATGTAATTAAAGTAATTGTTAGACTACTACTTTCAATTCAAATAATAAAGGAGAATACTTAGTGATAGTCATAGTCAAGTCATTACTTAACTCCTTTTATCACTAATCTTATTTCATAAATCTCCAATTTGTCATTTGACTTTATATATGTCTGGAAGACTTATTTCATATTAGGATCATATGTGATATCTTTTATGTTTTGATACCACTCATTTGACCCACATAATACTTAGATCAATTCAAGGTTTCACCACCTCATACCATCTTCAAGATACCAGTGTCACCCCTAAGCTTTAAGGTGTAATTGGAACACCTAAACCACTAATTTAAAGAACTACATTTTCCTTTAAACTAATGAGATTCAATCTACATTATTAAGATTGTTTAGGGTTTAAGAGTATGATTATGCTTGGTAGAAGTTAAGATTAACACAAGCACCTATTATGAATAATGGTATTGTGATTTTAATGTTGATTATATTCTTTTGTATCTCCTTACTTTAATATTGTATTTATTTATCTTTCTGATAACACACAATTTAGAAATTTATGTCATAAACATATACAATGATTTCAAAAAGAAGTGAGATTAAGGTTTAAGAAATTTTGTAGAATGCTTTTAATGAAAGCCTTTTGCTTTAAGGTAATTTTGGAAAGGTTTGGAATGTTTTTTATAGTGATCCCTTACACTAAAGAATTTTGAAGAGAATAAGATGCTTTTAACAAAGATCTATTACTTCAAAGTAATTTTGAAAGTGCTTTTATGATAATCTCTTACACTAAAAAATAGAAATGGACATTTTTAAAACAATAAAAGATTTGAATGTTTTTTATAAAGATTTTTCAAACTAGAAAAACATGAATGAAATTTTTGAAAAAATTGTCAAAGATTTATATGCTTTTGTAATGACCCTCTACATTAGAAAATAAAGATGTTTTGAAAATAAAACAATGCTGTTTCATGCTTAAGGTTGACTTAAGGTACCTTAGACAATGTCATTTTGGAATGGACAAGGATGGTTTCATGAAAAATAAGATGACACTGTTTCTTAAAGGGCTTTATATTCCTTTCTTTTCTTTATTTCATTTTCTTAATTTTTTCTTCATTTTTTTGGTATAATTTGTTACCCCTTCATTTTATTGCTTCTTCCATCATTTGTTTGTAGCAAAGCTTTACATCATTATGTTTTAAAGTCTCTTTTAGAAAAAATCTACAACATTTTGGCTAGAAAACATGTATTATAGTCTATACCTTCAATAATGAGAAATTCATCTTCCTAAGTCAACCTAATCAACTTAAGTTTTGATTTAGCACTTAAAGAGCCAACAATTCCACCCTTTTCTTTCATCCCTTTAATGTGCCAATCACTTAATGCATAAGTAACACCTAATTGACCATTAAGATAGTCATTATCAATTCATTTGTGTAAGGAATCAATTTGTATCCTTTCTTTAAAGCAATAGAGCATATGACCTTTTAACATTTTTATGACTATTCTATGTCTGGACAATATTACCAATCAATTGCCAACATTCCTCATAAGTAATGATCTCCTAAATATCATTACTATAAGTGTAATGGTGCTATAGGGTAGAGTAGACTCAAAGGTGCATGACTTGGCAGATATAACATCAATCTCTACACCTTATGAATACTTTTTCAAGTTCTAAAGGGAAATTAGCATCTTTTGCAATGACTCCTAAAAAATGGTCATAAACAAAATGTGTTGCATTTTTTCCTTCATACCTATAAAAAACTAATTTGTATTTTATTAAGTAGTCTTATTTCTTTTATTACTTTTGCTATTCTTAGTATGTTCTTATTGTTTTCAAATGTTGGCTTTGATAACTATATGGATCCTAACTGCTATGATAATAATTGTTTACTAGCCCTCAATAGACTTTTTATAATCATTAATTGTCAAAAGAATGCTTTTTGACATAAAACATTATGTTTTCTTACTTCTTGGTTGAGTATTTGATAGTAACATGTTACTATTCTTTGATTTATTTGCCTTTTTCTATCACGTGATTGTTTACCAATTTAAAGATAAACATTTAACAATCAATGCCAATGAAAATGTTTGTATGCTTCAATTAAAGCTTTTGGTTGTTGATTTACATTAATTAATTAAGTCAATGATAAGTTGAAGTTTGATTTTTTTTTTTTCATATGATTCATTATTGTTCTTATCAAAGAGAATATGGCCTTTTTTAAGCCTCTTTCCTAAATTTTATTGGTTTGTAATTAGTTGATTGATAATGACATCAAAAGTTATAATGATTTCTTCTTAGTTTGTAATGGATAAACTCCTTAACTTTTTATGGGAGCTTAGCCATCATTTAGTTCCATTCTAACTTGGATCTTTGGTTAAGGATCTTGGGCTTTATGGCTTTTTAAAGATACTTAAAGGTAGACCTTAACTTGGGATATGCTAAATTGAGATAAAGCAAAGATATGCATAGGCTTAGACTTAAGATTTGGCTATATGACCGTAGGCCCTCTTTGTATTATATGTTTATTATCTCTTTATGCTTTTGCAATTTGTAATATTCTTTTAATAAAATCATTGCTTTGTTCTTTACTTTTTTTTTCTTCATCCAAAACCTATAATATTGTAAATGCAATAGTAGACAAATAGGTATATAATAATCTTGAAGAAAGATTAAAAGAATCAAGGTAATTTAAAGTTAGTAGAAATTTTAAATTGGTTAACTTATGTCATTAATCAGATGACATAAAGAAAAGAAAAGAGAAACAAAAAGAAATAAAAATTTAGGTTGGTTGATTGGACTAATACCTAAAATTAACTAGATGCTAAATAATGTTTTAAGTTATGAAGTGCAAAAAGAAATAGAAATTTAAGACCAATCAATAGGACCATAATTGTGATTAACTAAAGGTAGTTGAAAAACATAAAGTGTGAAAAGTGAAAAGGTTACACAAAATTTAAGTTGATAGACTAGACTGTGTCTATGATAAACCTATGGAATTAAATAATGTGAAGTATATGAAGATAGAAACGTTACAAAGAAATTGAATTAATTTGATCACTTTAAGTTTTGTGGTCAATTGATACTTCAAAGGAGAAATGTTTTATTTTTAGAATTAATTTTCCTTATGAAAAAAGTTTAATGTCCAATGGTTAATTTTTATCTTTTGTCAATAATTAAGTTTGAGACACTCTTTTGCATATAACTTTAAGATTTGTATTAAGCTTAATGTAAGATCAAAAAGAAAATACATGAAAAAAAAAATCAAAGAGTAAAAGCTCTCTAAAGTAAAAGAGTTGAGATTTGAAGTTTCTGACATTTCCCTAAGATCTACTAGTTTATGATACTGAGAGGGGAGTGAATCAGTATCACCAAAATTCGCAATTTGCAGGTAAATGAACAACTTCAATCTTTTCTTAAAAGCAAACTTTTTCTTAGATTTGATTAAGGTAGATCTATTGTTACCTACTAATCACAATAGTCTCCAAAGTCACCTTTCAGACACCTTGCCTAATAGACAATACGGATGTTCTTGTTTAGGTCTTCGTTAGGTTATGGGTTGGCTAATACTTTAACTATGTTCACAACTCAATTCAAAATACAGAACATAAAACAAATTAAGGACACACGAGATTTACGTGGTTTTGTCAACATGACGTACATCCACAGTGGTAGGGACTCTCCCTCTACCGAGACTATCCACTATACCTATAAACACAGGTTACAATGGATGACTTTAATTCTCTATTCCTTTAACTATTGCAATTACTAAGCAAGTACAATACAAAGAGTGTCATTTACTGTACCTACCCTTTCTCTAACTTGTCTTGCCTCTGTTGAATTGAAAGGTTGCTGTACTACTGCTTAGAAGTTCACCGTAACATTCTCTAACTTCTTTTGAAGAAATTTGGAAATACGTTGAGTTCTTTATGTACTTTGCCGAATTTCTTTTCTATGTTGCTTCACATAATTCCTGCTTTTACTGTCTTACGATCTCACCTGTCTCCTTGTCTCATGATCTTACTGTCTCACGGCTTGTCTGTTCGTTTCTCTCTCATAGTCCAGCCGAATTTCTCTCTCCTCTCGCTGAATTTCTCTCTCTTCGCCGAATTTCTCTCTCTTCACCGGATTTCTCTTTTCCGTTCACCCACTTGGCCGAATTTCCTTCCTTTTCTACTAGTGGTCTGCTTTTCTTTGTCCTGCCGTCCAGCCTTATATAGTCGTAACCAATTTTCTCTCCCGTCGACCGTTTCTCTGGTTTTTCGATCGTCGGTTTCTCTCTTTACCGTGTTGTCTCCTCGCAGATCGGTAGTGTGCCGTTCCTCACGGGTTTCTCTCCTTCTTGATCTAGTTTTCCCTCTCTTCGTCCGCTGGTTTGCTCGATTTTCTGACCGTTGATGGCTGTGTTTTCTCTGTCCTTCTCGTCGACAACTACTCAATTACTTCAGCTGTCCACCTTTGTTCTTTGTTCAGCCCCCAAATCTGATTTTGGCCGTGCTTCTCTTCGTTTTGTCGTGTACTGTTCGTCAGCTGTTGGGTTTTTCTTCTTCTTCTAGCAACGGCTTCTATTCACTCACAGTTACTGTTCACTTGACTGCTGCACTGTTTACTATCTTCGTCCTTATCGATGGTGTTCTTCCGCTTGGGGTTTGGTGTTCTCTTTGTCGGTTGTCTAGGTTTTGCTGAATGCTCAATATTGCTGACACCTTATTCTTTGTCTTTCAAGACCATTATATACTATACTCCATGAAATCTTAATAGGGCTTACGCAGTGAATTTACTTTCTTGCCTTTTTATGTGGTTTTACCTTTTTGCCTTTCAATGTGACTTCAATTTACTTACACACAAAGCTAGTTGACAACAATTACAACCCATACAAGGCTGTGGGAACAACAATCTCCCCCTTTGTAATTGTTGGCAACATTCATAACAAATGCCATTATACAGCAATTGCAACTTCAACTCCCCCTAAATATGCACTCCTCTTTTATTAACAGCTCCCCCTGTACTGTTGCTTCTCTCCCCCTTTGCCAACCAATTACAAATATGAAAAACTCGTAAAGTAGAGATGGAGGATTCACCTGAACTTCAGGCTTGAGGAGACATCTGCACAGATAGACTCAATCTGTGCTTTTCAAACAACTCTGTAAACAGAGGTTTAGTTAGAATATCTGAAATTTGATCTTTAGTGCCAACATACTCTAATTGAATTGTACCCTGTTCCACTTGATCTTTGATGAAGTGATACCAGATGTCAATATGCTTGCTCCTTAAATGTTAAACTAGATTCTTGCTGAGATCAATAGTACTTTGATTATCACAAAGTACACTTATGGGTAACTTCACTTCAACACCTAAGTCTACCAATTTTCTTAGCATCCATATCACTTGTGTACATGCTGCATAAGCAGCCATATACTTCGCCTCAGCTGTGCTCAAAGCAACATTGTTCTGCTTTCTACTTAACCATGCAACACACTTTGAACCTAAGTAGAAGCTACAGCTACTGGTTGATTTTCTATCATCTATACTTCCTGCCCAATTTGCATTAGTGTATGCTTGTAGTTTAACATAATCCATGGTTGGATACCACAAACTCATTTCCAGTGTTTCTTTGAGGTACCTTAGAATTCTTTTCACTGCCAACACATGAGATTCCTTAGGATCAACTTGGAACCTACTGGCAGTGCACATAGCTTGCATAAGATCAGACCTTGATGCTATAAGGTATAGAAGGCTCCCTATCATCTTCTTGTATTCTGTAGGGCTAGTACTCCTTCCCTCCTGATCTTTTGTTAACTTACAGCCTACTATCATAAGGGTATTGACAAGTCTGCTATCCTCTATGCCAAACTTTTTCAGTATCTCTTTGGCATATTTCATCTGAGAAATAAAGATACCTTTTTCACACTACTTTATCTATAATCTAAGAAAGTACGTCATTTCTCCAATCAATGACATCTCAAATTCTTCACTCATCTTTTGTGCAAAATCTTGACATAGCTCAGAGTGATCCCTTCCAAAGATGATGTCATCCACATATATTATGGTTATCAGCTGGCCTTTCTCTGAGTTGAACATATATAGGTTATTATCAACCGTTCCTTTTCTGAAGTTCAACCTTCTCAAGTATGCATCCAGCCTGCTGTACCATGGTTTTGGAGCTTGCTTAAGACCATACAAGGCTTTCTTTAGCTTGCACACGTGATTCTCATCCTTACCGATTTGCACTCCATCGGGTTGTTCAATATACACTTCTTTTTTCAGGAGCCCATTCAGGAAGATGAATTTCACATCCATCTGATAGACTTTATACCTCTTGCTTGCTACCAAAGCTAGGAACATTCTGATAGTTTCTAAACTTGCTACTAGTCCAAAAGTTTCATCAACATCTACACCTTCTATCTGCGTATAGCCTTTGCAAACCAGTCTGGTCTTGTTCCTCACCACTTTGCCATTTTCATTGTATTTATTCCTAAACACCCATTTCGTTCCTATGACATTTTTGTTAGTAGGTCTTGGAACTAGCTCCCATGTATCATTCTTCTCAATTTGATCCAGCTCTTCATTGATAACTTTGACCCAGGCTTTATCTTGAATAGCCTCTTCAACAAATTTAGGTTCAACTTATGAGAGTAAAGCAGTAGCTCCAACAATTCTTCTTCTTGTTGTAACTCCTGCTAATGGGTCACCTATGATCTGATCTTCTTGATGAGCACTGATCCATGTTTTTTTTGTCTTTCTACCTTGCCTCGTCTTAGTTGCAAAAGGATCTCTTTCTTCATCTTTAGACTCACTCTTCTTCAAGTCTGAACTTACTTTTTGTTCCTTTTCTTCAGGTTGGTCTAATTCCTTATCCATATTGAAGTCATCTTTTTCTTTATCCTCAACTTCTCCATTCTGCATTGTTTTCCAGTTCTCATCTATTTTTACATCACTGGAAATGATCACTTTTCCTATCTTATGCAGAAAAACTCTGTAACCTTTTGTCTTTTCTGAGTATCCCACAAAGATGCCTTCATCAGACCTAGCATTGAATTTTCCCAAGTTTTGCTCCTTATTCTTCATAAAACATAGGCTGCCAAAGACTCTGAGATACTTGGTTGTTGTCTTTTTCCCACTCTATAGCTCATATGGAGTCTTATCAGTATTAGGCCTTAGTAATAGTCTGTTTAGTAGATGCATGGTTGTAAATGTTGCTTCTGTCTAGAATCTTGTGTGAAGCTTGGATTCCAGCAGTAGAGTCCTTGCCATTTCAACCACAGCTCTATTTTTCCTCTCTACCACCTCATTTTGTTGAGGTGTTCTTGCTGCTGCCATTTGATGATAAATTCCATGCTTCTCAAGATAATCTTCAAAAGCTTTATTTGTAAATTCAGTGCCTTAATCTAACCTTAATACTTTGATCTTTCTTCCACTCTAATTTTCAGCCAATCTTCTGTATCTCTTGAAGCAATTCAAAACTTTTGACTTGTGTTTAAGGTGCATGAGACAGGTCCTTCTTGAATAATCATTAACAAACAAAATGAAGTACCACTCACCTTTCAACCCTTTTGTCCTCATTGGTCCACACAAATCAATATGTACAATGTCAAGCACTGCTTTAGAATTGAACTCTTTGGTCTTGTACTGCTTTTTGGCATGTTTTCCTTTAGAGCATGCTGAGCAAACATACTCTCTCTCTCTCCTGAGGTTAGGAATGTCTCTGATTGCTTGAGTAGTGGTCAGCTTCCTCATGTTCTTTTGTGATAAGTGTCCCAGCCTTCTATGCCAGAGTTGATTTTCTTCTTCTTTGGTGAGTAAACAGCTGCTTGTCTTGTCCTCATTAATCACATATAAATATCTAGCAATTCTCTTCCCAACTGCAACAGTATTGCCTTCTTTACTTTTTACCTGGCAACCTGTTTTTGTGAATATCACTTTGTGGTTGTCGTTACATAATTGGCTGACAAATGCTAGATTATATCTGAGTCCTTCAACATGCAGAACATCTTTCAACTTTCCTTTTCCAACTTTTACTGACCCCTGACCATTGATGTTGAGTGAATCATCATTTCCAAACTTGACTCTACCTTCTCTTGATTTGTTTAGCTTTGACAATTTACTCTTGTCTCCCGTTATGTGTGAAGTGCATCCACTATTAAGGATCCACTACTTATCCTTACAATCAGCCTTTAGTGCAATTTTAGCTATATTAGCCACCTCCCTTTTTGCTCTATATTCCTTCTTTTGAACTGGTTAAAAGATAGCTTTCTCCTTTTTCTCAGCTTTGAGTGCACCACTTGTTTTCACTATGCCATTAAGTGCCTTCTCTTACTTAGGGAGAAGTGTCATGCATCTCTTGGCATTATGGCCATCCTGCCCACACCTTTCACACTATTCCAAGTCTACCAATATAGCAAACTTGTTCTTTGAAACTACTGGTTTGGGCTTCCACCAACAATCCTCGTCAGTATGTCCTTGCCTTTTACAGTATATGCAAGAACTCACGACAGACGATCTCTTCTAGATTTTGTATTATCTCCCTCTGTATGTAGTATCGTATCTTCTCAAGTTGGAGACATATACTGGCCTTCTTCACTAGCAATTAATTGCCTTATGACCCCAAACTCCATAATAAAGGCAATGACCTTGAAACTGCCTCTTCTTGGGTCTGATCACAGCTTGTCTTCTTTAGTTCATCACTTGTTGTGTAGGCAACGTAGCTGGCTTCTTTGCTTGTGTGGCTTTCATTTCAGTCACATTCTTCTCCTTTTTCTGTTCAGTCATAGCCCTTTGCTGACTAACTTTCTTTTCTTTTTGAGATGTAGCAACTATGGGCTGCTACTCTTTAACCACATCCATCATTTTTGGCCTTGGCTTTGGTTTGATAACTGTCTTCTCTTCTTCAATTATCTTCACCTAAGTCATAGCCTTTTCTTTCAACTTCTGTGGCAAAGTCTCATTCTTTTTTTCTCTTGCAGAACTTGTTTCTCCTACCACTTTAAACATATGTAAGTTTTTCTTTCTCTTATTAAGTTGTTGCTGAAGTCTCAATAACTCTATCTCTATTTCTTCAATTGTTGAAGTCCTTGAGCCAAGCTCTATTGTAAAGTCTTCACATATTTTGATATGTTCTTCAAATCTTCTCTTCAAGTCAATATGTTTAGCCTTTATCTTATCATTTTGACTTTCAGCTTCCTCAGACTTTGCTTCAACTTGTTTTATGTGAGCCTCTAACCTTTTTATGGTTATGTCCCTTCTTATTATCTCCTTTGAAGTTGCTTTCAGTTCAACTTCAAGATCTGGCTCTTCTTCATCAACCTCCTCTTCCTCTTTAGAGGTTGAGCTACCCCTTTTACTGATGCTATAAAGACATACTCATCTAATGAGTCTTCATCTTCCTCCTTATCAGCTTTTTTGGTCTGACTCACATAACTCTTGAATAAGTCTCTCTTTTTCCTCTGTGGGTTGGCAGTCTTTTTGTTGGACTTCTTTGATTTGAATGATGGTCTTCTCGATTTTGAATTCGGCTTATCATCACCATCTTCATCTTTATCATCACCATCATCATCTTTGTCATCAAGTTTCACTTTGCACTTAGAAGCAAAGTGTCCAGTCTTCCCACAACAATAACATCTCAAGGACAACTGTCCTTTTCCCTTCTTAGACCCCTTCTTGAATTTCCTTGTGAAGTAAGCCAACACTTCACCTTTTTCTTCCTCATCACCATCATCATCCTTACTAGATGATTCTTCCTCTTCTCTTATCTTTAAATGCTTCATAGCTTTGAAAGCTGCATCCTTTGATACCTTTGTTGTTACAGAGCTTTCAGTTGACTTTATCCTCATCTCATATGCAATGAGATTGCACTGGAGATCATGCAGAGACATAGAATTGAGATCTCTACTCTCTTTTATAGTTGCTGCCTTTGAGGCAAACCTCTTAGGTAGAATTCTTAGAATCTTCTTCACAATAGATGAGTCCTTCTTGTCCTTCCCAAGACTTCTCAGGTCGTTCACAGCATTAATAACCTTGGTGAAGAACTCTTGGACTGTCTTATTTTTCTGCATTCTGAGAGATTCATATCTCTCCTTAAACACTTGAAGTTTAGCCTCCTTCATTCTGCCATCACCTTCATAGATTTTCTGCAATATGTCCCATATCTCTTTGGCAGATTTGTAGTCCATAACTTTAGCATACTCAACATCTGTCAATGCTGAAATGATGACGTTTGAGGCCTTCCCATTTATCTCAAACTGCCTTAACTCTTCTGGAGTTAGGTCTTTACTTTCTTCCGAAGCCACAAAACCCTCCTGTACGCATTTCACCACGTTCATGCCTATGGTTGCAAATACCACTTGCATTCTCGCTCTCCACATGTGGTAGTTAGTTCCGTTGAAGATTGGAACCTTCTTGCTGTAAATGGTGTTAGTGCTGGTACCGACTTCCATTTCTCAATATGCTAAACAAGTCAAACTTCTTGATCCCTTTAAATTATTACACCAAGCTGTTAAGCTTTAAACTGGTGAACCAGGCTCTGATACCAATTGAAGTTCCTGACTTCTCCCTAGGATCTACTAGTTTGTGATACTGAGAGGGGGAGTGAATCAGTATCACCACAATTCACAATTTACAGGTAAGTGAATAACTTCAATCTTTTCTTAAAAGCAAACTCTTTCTCAGATTCGACTAAGGTAGATCTATTACTACCTACTAATTACAATAGTCCCCAAAGTCACCTTTCAGACATCTTGCCTAATAAACAATACGGATGTTCTTGTTTAGGTCTTCGTTAGGTTATGAGTTGGCTGATACTTTAGTTGCGTTCACAACTCAATTCAAAACACAGAACATAAAGCAAATTAAGGACACACAAGATTTACGTGGTTCTGTCAACGTGACGTACATCCACGGTGGTAGGGACTCTCCCTCTACCGAGACTATCCACTATACTTGTAAACATAGGTTCAAAGGATGTCTTTAATTCTCTACTCCTTTAACTATTGCAATTACTAAGCAAGTACAATACAAAGAGTGTCACTTACTGTGTCTACCCTTCTTCTAACTTGTCTTGCCTTTGTTGAATTAAAAGGCTACTGCACTACTGCTTAGAAGTTCACCGCAACGCTCTCCAACCTCTTTTGAAGAAATTTGAAAATATGTTGAGTTCTTTACGTGCTTTGCCGAATTTCTTTTCTACGTTGTTTCACACAATTCCTACTTTTATCGTCTTACGGTCTCACCTATCTTCTTGTCTCACGATCTTACTGTTTCATGGCTCGTTTGTCCGTTTCTCTCTCACAGTCCAGCCGGATTTCTTTCTCTGTACCAGATTTCTCTTTTCCGTTCACCCACTTAGTCGGATTTCCTTCCTTTTCTACTGGTGGTCTGCTTTTCCTCGTCCTAACGTCCAGCCCCGTATAGCCGTACCTGGTTTTCTCTCCCGTCAACCCATTTCTCTTGTTTTCCGACCATCAGTTTCTCTCTCTACCGTGTTGTCTCCTCGCAGATCGGTGGTGTGCTGTTCTGATATGGGTTTTCTCTCTCTTCATCCGTTGGCTGCATTTTCTCTCTCTTCGTCTGCTAGTTTGCTCAATTTTTCGACCGTCGATGGCTGTGTTTTCTCTCTCCTTCATGTTGACGGCTGCTCAATTGCTTCGGCTGTCCACCTTTTTTCTTTGTTTAACCCCCAAATCTGATTTTGGTTGTGCTTCTCTTTGTTTTGTCGTGTACTGTTCATTGGCCGTCGGGTTTTTCTTCTTCTTCCGGCGATGGCTTCTGTTCACTCACGATATTGTTCACTCGATGGCTATTATTCAATTCCGACGGCACTGTTCACTACAGCTACTGTTCACTCTATTGTTGCACTGTTTACTCTCTTTGTCCTTGTCGGTGGTGTTCTTCCGTGTGGGGTTTGGTGTTCTCTTTGTCGGTTGTCTAGGTTTTGCTGAATGCTCAATATTGCCGACACCTTGTTCTTTGTCTTTAAAGACCATTATATATTCTATTCCATGAAACCCTAATAGGGCTTACGCAGTGAATTTACTTTCTTGCCCTTTTGTGTGGTTTTACCTCTTTGCCCTTCTACTTGGCTTCAATTTACTTGCGCACGTAAAGCTAGTTGACAACAATTACAACCTATACAAGGCTGTGGGAACAACAAGATTGTAAAAAAAAAAAAAAAGTAAAAGTGATTTTGTAAATAGTGTTAAAGGGTGAGTTTCTAAGTATTTTAAAGAACTAGCATATTTTTATAAAAATTTCATGAAAGTTATGCTTGTTGTAACATTAATGTTTTAAATTGTATTTTAATGATAAAAAAACTGAAGTTCCCGACTTCTCCCTAAGATCTACTAGTTTGTAATACTGAGAGGGGAGTGAATCAATATCACCATAATTCACAATTTACTGGTAAGTGAACAACTTCAACTTATTATTAAAAGCAAACTATTTCTCATACTTGACTAAGGTGGATCTATTGCTACCTACTAATCACAATAGTCCCCAAAGTCACCTTTCAAATACCTTACCTAATAGACAATTCGGATGTTCTTGTTTAGATCTTCGTTAGGTTATGGGTTGGCTGATACTTTAACTGCGTTTACAACTCAATTCAAAACACATAACATAAAGCAAATTAAGGACACACGAGATTGACGTGGTTTCGTCAACATGACGTACATCCACGGTGGTAGGGACTCTCCCTTACTGAGACTATTCACTATACTTAAGAATTCCAAGCCTAATTTCTTCTCTACGTTGTTTCACATAACTCTTGCTTTCACCATCTCACGGTCTCACTTGTCTCCTAGTTCCATGGTCTTACTATTTCACTGCCTGCCTTCACCTGTCTGTTTCTAGTTTTCTTTTGGCTAGTGGTCTGTTTTTCTTAGTCCACCCCTATTTTATTGTCAACTCATTCTTTTTCCGTCTCTCTTGACCTTTGTTCTTTGTTCATCCCCTCAATCTAATTTTTGGCCGTCTTGGTTTTCTCTATTTTTTTACCAACAGTGGTCTGCTTTTGTTTTTGGTATCGTGTTTTAGGCGTGTTAGTGGTGTGCTGGTTTTCTCCTTTTTTTTTTTTTTTGGTCCTCTCATCCACCCACTTTTGTATTTTGTCGTGTATTCAATTGTGTTAGCCTTCCCTAGTTTTGTCTTCCAAAGTCTATATATATTCTCTTCCATAAAACCCTAATAGGACTTACGTGGCGGATTTACGTTTTTGCCTTTACGCAGCGGATTCACTTTCTTGCCCCTTTATGTGGCTTTACTTTTACTTTATTGTCCTTCCATATGACTTTACTTTCTTCATACTTAAATCTAGTTGATAACAATTACAACTCATACAAGACTGTGAGAACAACGAAAACATTAAGTGTTTCTAATATATTTGATTGAGTATGATTGATGGAAAGGTTGAATTGTATAAACACACTAGTATAAAAGGAAGCAATACGAGTACAAAAAAGAAATGAGTCAACTGTCAATTAATTTTCAAATGCTGCTATAATTTGTTTAAGATGAATTAGATGATTGGCCATGCACATTTAGAAAGCTAGACTTATTTAGTTTCTAATGCCACTAGCTATCTATTAATTGGAGTTGTGTGAAGGAGGATATGACGAAGAATCTAAAATATGTCAAAGTTTTCAAGGAAAATTACATTGATTAACTTTTAGAAGATTTCATGAATTGTTAAAGTTGCATAAATTAATGAAATACAAAATTTTGAAATAATATGTCAATTTAATTCCTAACATGAAAACAAAATGTGATTTAGATTTTTCAATAAAAAGTTATGGCTAATTTATTAAAGTATAAATTATAAATTTGAAAAGAATAAAGGTATTTGATTGAGATTATGAAAAGAAAAGAAAGAAATTTGAATTCAAATAAGATCATAGAAAAAAAAAGGAAAAGAAATTAATCACAAAAGGAAGGAACTAAATAAGCTAAATAAGTTTCAAAAAGTCTAAATTAATCAACCAAACCTACTAATTGATTAGATATATTGATTATATTACATGTAAATAAAAGATGGAAACTTAAAAGTTCTAGAAAGTTTAGATCAATCAACTAGATATGTCATTATGGTAAACTAAATGAGTAGAAGAATGTTTAAGTGACAAAAGTTGATTTTTAGCAAAAAGTTTAAACTAGTTGATTAGATAAATTTGTCAACTAATGTGACAAAAATGTAAAAAGTTAAAAAGTTGTAAAAATTTTGAATTAATTAACCAAACAAGTTGACTGATCAATGTAAAAAAAGTGTTAAAAGATGATAAGGTCTAGAGATTTTAGATCAATTAACCAAAAATATCCAATGGTTTACTAATACCTCATAAACTAACTTTTCAAATTGTGATTTATTCTTTATATGACAAGATATCCTTAATCATAACAATTAGTAAAACCTAAATTTCTATATATTTAATGTTTGTAAATAATGTTAAATACCTTGAAAACCTTGAGGAAAAAGGAAATATACTTTAATAGATCAAAATAAAGAGAGAAAGTAAATGAAAATACAATGCTTTAAAGAGAAATATGATGATTTTGTAAGAAAACTTTATAAAGCTTTTTGTTTAAGGTCAAATGACCCAAGTGTTCTAAAGATGAGCATACATCGAATTAACAAGCAAAGCTATTGGTAAACTTGGTACTAAATTAATAAGTATAATGTTTAGTAAGATTAGCATAAATTAACAAGTACCATTATTAGTGAGTTTAGCACTAGATTAATAAGTCAAGTTTGAAAAGGTTTAATTTTTACTTAAGGAAGAACATTATGATAATAGATTAGCAATAGATTAATGGTAATCTTAAGGAGAGAATGTAAGCTCAAAAAGTAATTAAACCATTATAAATCCTTATGTTTGATCTCTCTTCCCATACCTTTTTTTAATTTTTGTTTATATTGTTTTCTTTATTATTTGATTATCATTTATCTTTTTATCTTTCTTTAGCATTAGGATTGAGCAAGGGTTGAGTGACCAAATCAATTTGAATCAATTGATATCCCCTCTTAAGTTGCCTTAGAGACCAACATTATTATGATCAAGGTCAAAATGACTAAGTATAAAAGGTTTCCTTTACCTTGCAAAAGATGGAAGTAATTAGTAAAGTGAACTCTCAAGGAAGGAACTTTGAGAAATGGATTAGGCTACTAGTTTAAGTCAAACCACTATAAAATGTTGTGCACTTTCTTTCTTCCTTTATCTCACTTTAATTTCTATTGTTTATATTACTTGATTTTATATTTGGCATTGTTCATCATATTATCTTTCTTTAGAATTGGAATTGAGTGCAAGTTAAGTAACCAAGCCAATCAAACCTAATTCACCCATCTTTTTAGGCTGCCTTAAGGACCAACATCAAATGCTATCTTGGTTAAATCATATGCTCTTTTTATTGTCATTATGATATACTTGCACCATGATGTAAATGTTCATAAGATCTTTTCCATTATAACCTAATCTATAATCTCTTCTTTATGTATTTTTATTTGATTTGTCAAGGTAAAAACTTTACTTATATAAACTAAAATAATTTTAAATGATTTTATTGGTAATAGTTCAAAATGATGCCTTAAGGTTTGGAATTTCACCTTTTAACTTTGTTACCCTTTAAAATGAATTCATCAAGATGTCCAATGCTTTTTTGATAAATTTATTAAGATCTTTTAAAAAATGTCATCATTTATATCATGATGAATTAAATGTAGTATCTTTTTATTCTCCTTGTTTTCACAATGGACAATTCTTTATGCTTCATTTTCATCTACAACTCTTTTTACCATGACATTTAAAATTTGTAGTAATCATACAATTCTTTCATTTAAACCCTCTAATTGTAATTTTTTTCATCCAAAAAAGGAATTGAAAGTAAAACTAAGCTATTTATATTCATCGTTTTCAAATCAACCAATCCAATTTATTTTAATTTTTCATACCTTACCACTATTTTTTTCCTTTATTTTCATTGTTTTTCTTGGTTTTAGGTTCTTTTTTTGTTTATTTTTCCTTGCTTTCTCTCCATTGGCACCATCATTTACTTCTATTTCATCCAATTAACGAATTATCAACTATGGGAGAGATAAACAAACATAGCCAATAAGGATAATAAGTCTTTACCAATAATCATAAAATGGAAAGAGGGATGGATGGTGAACAATGATTACTCAACATTGATAGAAATGGAGTAAAAAGGGAATAATGGCATGTCTAATTGTCTTTTAGTGGCTTTCAAGCAAGTTAGTGGTCAAAGCATGTAGGTTAACAACTGATTTATGCACAAGTAATAATTCTTAATGGGAATAATGCATTAAGCATCAGAGAAAAGGTGGTTAAACTTTGAGTTTATGCAAATTTAGCACATTTATTTATTTATTTAGGCATATAGTAGCTAGTAATGAAATATTGATTGTTGACTATCCAAAAAGTGACTTCTAACAAGTCTAATAATGAGTTACTCTATGATGGTTTTGACAAGGCTTTTTTACTTCCTTTTCCTCATTTTCTAGGTTAATTTTTACTTTAATATCATTGTTAATAAAATAGTAATAATTTGGAGCAAAACAAAACTTATTTCTTAATAGCATTGTCTTAACTAGACTAATAATTAAGATGCATTTGGTATATAATATAATATAGGATAAATTAGTCTTATCTCATCATATCTTATGTTTTAAAAGTCATTTGGATAGACTAATATGAGATTACTATCCCATCATTATAAACTAGTGTTACCTATTAATTTATATAAATTAGATTATTCCATTACTTCAACTAAACCTAATCTACAAAATATGCTTTATATAAAAGCTTACGTTGTTAGTCCAATCCCCACCTTGACTTTTATATCACCATTATTATCATTATTGCCACTATTATTGTCACCACCACTCCCTTTCTTTCTCTGTCTCTCATACCTATCTCCTTTTTCCTCTTTTTTAATCTCTATCTCTCTTTCTTTTTGCCTTTCTCTTAACTTTTTTCCTCTTTCTCTTCTATCTCTCTTTTTTTTTTTTTCTTTTCCATCACACACTCTTTCTTTTATCTCTCCCTATATCTTTTCCATCTCTCCCTCTTTTCCTCCCTCCTTCCTCTCTCTTTTTATCTCTTTCTAATCTTAAGCTTAATAAGACCATTAATGGAAGATATAAAAATAAATCATGATTATAATAATCGCAAGTCATCTTTTACAAAAATAAGGATATTTTTCCTTTAATATAAAAAAAAGAAAATGTGAGAGAGAGAGAGAGAGAGAGAGAGATTAATGGATAGAAGAGAGAGGTTAAAAAAAATAGAGAGATAGAAAGATAAAGAGAAATACTAAAAGAGAAAAGGAGAAAGATAGAAAGTGATTAAAGAGATATGGATGGAAAAGAGAAAAAAAAATGAAACGAAAGAGAGATAGGGAGAGATGAATAAAAAGAGAAAATGGGGGAGAGATGGAAGAGAAATATAAATAAGAGAAATTAAAAAACAGAGAGGGGGAAGGGAGGGTAAGATTAAAGAAAAGATAAAAAGAAAGAGAATAAGAAAGAGAGAGAGAACGGGTAAGTTAGAAGAGAAAGAATAAAGGGAGAGATGGAATAGAGTTATTGAGAAATAAGTAGAGAAATGAATGAGAGAAAGGTAGACAAATTGATAGGAAGAAAGAGAGATACAAAAATGGAAAAAAAATAGATAAAGATAAAAGATAATGAAAAAGGAAGGAAAGGGAGAAACAAAAGAAAAATTAAATGGGAGTAACAAATAAAAAAGACAATAGAGTTAAAAGAAAGAAAATGATAAAGAGAAGTAGAGTTAGATGAAAAATAGAAGGAGAAAGATAAGAAAGAAAGACAAAGATAGAATAAAAAATGAGAAAAAAAATACAAAGAGAGAATATTAAGTTATGGATGTTGGTGCATGGTTGCATTTTTCCCTTTGGTTTTTGCTCCAAAGAATCATAAAAATCCTTAGTCCTTTGCATATTTCTCCTCAAAATTTCAAAGAGAAAAGTTAGGTAGAACATTTAGAGAGTAATATAAGAGTAACAAAAAATTTGAACCAATCACATTTCACTTAGTCTCATAAATAAATAAAATTGAATATAAGAAAATTATGCTATTATCTTTTATATTTATTTTGTTGCTCAATAAGTGTTATTAGTAATATTGCTTAATTTTAAAAATTAATTTTTGATAAATCCATACTCTTAAACCTTGACAAATTTGTACCCACAATTTTCCTATTATGCTTAACATTAAAGATATACTCGAAATGTGTGCAAGATTTTGCACTTTTCCCAACTTTGTTATACCTAGTTTGCTTTTGTTAAGATAAATTTATGTTTAGGTCACTTAATTTCTAATTGTTCATATATGAATCCATGACTTCAAAATGATCTATTTAAAGGACAAATCATTATAAAACATCTATTAACATGTTATAAACATTATTTTTTTTTAAATCATTATTAAGTTGTAACGTTGTGCTTGGCATGACCAATAGTATTAAGTTGAATGAGAAAAAATGCACCACATCAGATAACTTTCTCTCTCCTTATAGTGACCATCAAACCTCCTCTCTTTTTTTTCTCTCTTACGTTTCAAGTCCAAAATTAAATCACTAATTATTGCATAAGTTTACAATTGGGACATTAACTTATATTATAATTTATATTTAAGTTAGTAATATTAGTTTCCATTTATTGGTTCAAGGATAAAAAAATAAGAGAACTTTAACTACCTAATCATTTATTCATAAACAAAAGTAACATTGTTTTCTAATTAATATCATTCCAAGTATACTATGTATGCCATGTATATCAATCATTCTAAGTATCTCAAAAAGACATTATATTTAATATTTTTCTTTTATACAATTGTATAAATAATTATCTCTATCAAAAATAAGAAAGGACGTTAAAAAGAGGCATTATGTCTTAGAAAAGGACAAAATGAAACTATAAATAATGTTCATAAATAGAAGACAAAAGACTTACCTCAAAGGTTAAGTAGCCGCAATAGACTCTAGCGTGACAAAGGTCGCTTTTGCGGTGGCAGAGGAGAGTTGGGAGGGGAAGGAGAGAGAAAGAAAAAGGAAAAGATGGAATACTTCTAGCGTTTTGGAATTATTTGTCTGAGAGATTAAAAGACCTCATATTGCTTGTAGGGGAACATGAATTTAAACATCACTGCAAGAATCAGTCCTGAGAACATGAGCCAACCCTGCATCATATTATATATAGAGATTTTTTCCTCGTTAAATTTATCCAACTGTATTGGTCGAAAAGGCACAAAGTACAAATTAAGCTTTGTACTTTAAAAAAAAAAAAAAA